>APFE030707554.1:20816-62770 GCA_000404065.3 Pinus taeda | reverse complement strand
AGATGAACGCCTTAGAAATAAGCCTCTTCGAGGGGGCAACCTCCTTTACATTACACAAATGAACAATTCTTGGATGATACAAATGAAAAGACCTCCTTCTATATATAGGAGTCTAAGGGGTCATAATATAATCAGAGCCGACATAACAATAATAATGTAAGGGCACAATAATAACAATAGTGGGCTTCTATGGGGCACAATAGTAACAATATGGGCAATACATGGGTACATCAATATAATAAGGGGGTTGTACTAATAACAATAAGGGGTTAAACTAGTAGTATAAGGGCCTAACAGAATTAGAGTATTCTGTATAACATATGTATGCATGTAGAGCCCAAGTGAATACACAGAGGAGAAGAATAATACAGAGGATCGTAATGGACCTTTGAAACCATTCGAAGGATCAAAGTGAAAGCTCTAGAGGGATAGTAATGAAAGAACACGCATACTTAAGCTCAGGAGGAATTGTGCAACAAAACAATGAAGGGTGAGAAACCTTAGGGTAATCTGAAACCATAGTTGAATTGAAGAAATGGCATACAATCCAAGTGAAAAGGGGAACGAGGAAGTAAAGTATCGATACATAGTAACCGTTGGATATAATAGATCAATGGACAAGATTAAGTTGTAGAGAACGGGATAAGTGAAATCACATCCCAACATATCTCAAGAGTGAGTAAAGCGGTCTTAAGTGATGGATGATTGCAACATGCAAAATATTTGTTGACCGTTGGATCAAATGTTCTGATCAATGGTGGAGAATCATTGTTAAATCCTACATCACAATGTTTCAATTATGAGGGACGAACCTTCAGCCATAAGCAATTGCGATGTGCGACATTTCGAAATGCGATGAGAGCGGACCTGAGAAAGTAATGGATGCAGTTTATGGTATTTGGAATCCGAGTTGTGTTATCGCATATTAGGTAGAAAGGAGGAAGGCATGTTAGTGGATTTGCGAGATTGTGATCGAGATAAAGCCAAGTCTTGAAAAACGTGGTAAAGCAGAGGAACCACGAAAAGGTATGGTTTACATATGTTTGGTGTGTATTCTATTATAAAAGGTTTATAATAGTATTAAAGCACCGATAGATGATTTGTGGGTAAGTTTGTGTATGACTTGTTGGGCACCGAATCTTGTTATCTTTCTGTCCATCTTTATCATCCTTTTTGACCCTTTTTGTACTTATTTACCCACGTTGCTATGCTAAACTTATGAGGTAAATATCCCTAACTTGTCCAATTGGAATATTTTAATTAATGAAGTAAAGTCACGGAGTCTTATCTATTCGTAGCACTGAATTGAATGTTTGACCACAACTTGGAGAATAGGAACCCTCGCTTCAGCATTTCACAATAGATTTGGTAATGGCCAGCCTTGAGGAGGCCGCACAGCTGGAGTCATGATCCTTTGGAACTATTCTTGGGCATTTTTGCTATCTCGGTCATCTGGTGTTGGTGTCGTTCCAACAGAATGTATATTTCTACATATGCGGTTACCGTGTTTTAGGGAGATATGTTATTCTCCTGTGCTGTGTATAAATGAGAGAATGTTCCTGTAAATGGGGATTCCCCCATTGCTATTGTAATCACTTGTTACAACTTAATAAAATATCATCTGTTTTTTTGTTCTAATCTTTTCCGTGGCTAACACAGCCCTGATTAGAGAGCTGGGCCCACTCTTCTGATCAAGTGTTGCGTCTTTGTGTGTACGTTATTTGATAGTTTATGTTTGCTGTTACAGTTATTTATTTCTTGTAATTGTTTCTGGAGTTCTGTAATTTATTTACTCTTACAGTCATGTTTTGAATCTTAGCCTTGAGCCCTTGGTCAGAACAGATTGTGTTCTTGCTCCTGCATATACCTTGCGCGTTGCCTTGAAAGGATACGTACCCAGATTGATAAATTAATGTCAGAATAGGGTGAATAAATCATTCATACCTAGACCCAAACATTTTGGCACCATTGCTAGGGAGGCTAACAAGGTGCAAATAACGATATGGACCAACCAGAGGGTCAATCTCTTGTCCTGGGGAGAGAACGAGTTTTCTCACTTTGCTTCAGGTCCTGAGTGTAAGTGTTCTTTCTGTTTGTTTATTTTTGTTGTTCTGTTGATTTTGGGCCACCCTCTTGTCCTGGGGAGGGAGGAGTCTTTTGACGCCCTTCTACAGGACCTAAGTTGGATTTACTTTCTTTTAACCCCCTTTTGTGTTATTTTAGGGAAACCCTAGCTTTTACCCTGGGGAGGGAGGAGTCTTTTGACACCTTGCTTTAGATCTGGAAGTATTAGGTCTTCTCAAGGTTTGTGTTTTGTTTTTGGTTCTTGTTTCATGGAGGGAGGAGTCTTTTGATGCACTGCTTGAGGCATGAAACCCTAGATTTTAGTTTTCTCTTGCTGCCTTTATTTTGTAGTTTTTTTGTCTTGCGGAAGGAATGGTCCTTTGACACCTTACTCCAAGATTGAAGCATTGTAAGTTCATACCAAGACTCTCTGTTATACCAACTTTTGTATGAACAAAGAATCAAATAAGAGGGGCAGAGGGAGAGCCCCAAAGAGAGGACCAGATATGGGAAGAAAGACCTATATCTAAAAAATCATAGAGAAGGCTGAATCTGAAGCATCCTCTCACGTAGATGTGAGACTAGGAGCATGAAGGGTGAAGTCCGAGGGGCAATCAGTAGATCAACCAGTGCTGTCTACAACATTCTTTGGTGATTCAACACAATAGGTCCCTCTGATAGTGGAAGAAACACCCAGTAGTAGACCTGACCAGGAGAATCTCACGCTGGTGATAATAGAAGATTAGGTCGCAAGCAGAACATCAACAGGGTTAGACTGCTCCAGCAAGGGAAAGGATGTTATAGCCGAGGGATCGAATCATTAGGAAGAGGGAGAAGGAAACAAGGAGGTACTTGCATCACCGAGGGACTTGGGAAGTGCCGCTAAAGCAACCCAAACTCCAGTGGTAAGGAATCCTCATCCATCTTCCACAGAGCTTGTTGAAATTACCAGTGGTTATTGGAAGATATTTATGGCTCCCACAACCACTACCATCGATTTTCCAATTGGAGATCTCGGAGCTAGTGCGCTCACGAAGCCTATTCCATTGGCAGCTTTACCAACCTTTCATTGGCTTGTTTCGGAAGACCCCGACACGTTTATGTTCGAGTTCAACATAGTGTGCTGGGGGTATGACTACACAACGGATGCCCAGAGGTTGAATATTTTCCCTTCTACATTAAAAGGAATGGCTTTGTGATGGTTCATGGGCCTAGGAGGAAAGTCTGTTACCACATGGGAGGATATGCAGAAAGCTTTTATGGAAAAATACCAAGATTATTGCAAATCCCGAAACATTAAGAAGGAGATTTTCAAGTTCACACAAAAAGAGGATGAGAGCCTGCAAGATTGTGTGGAAAGGTTTCATTACACCTTACAGAGGTCAGGTCACTCTGATCTAGATAAGGAAATTTTAAAAATTATCCTCCCATGGGCTTTTTGTGAGAACTCGATGGAACTGCTGAACATTGTAGGAAAGGGATACATCTCCAAGGAAAGCTTTGAGACCATTTGTGAGTTATGTGTTCAGTGCTCAAGGGGGCTTGCAAGAAATAGGCAAGGTATTCGTACAACAAAGGGGTCTGGCAGGGGTGTTACAAAGGTGGAAATTGGAAACCTGCTAGTCAATTTGAGGACATATATCCTCAACACTCTGTCGATACAAATGGATACTCCAAGTAAAGCAGAAGTAGCTGGAACTAGATAGGACCATGGCAATATTCTGCTTGAAGTGCAGAAAGAAGCATCCAAAAAGGGAATGCCCACTAAACTCCATAGAGGAATGTGCAATCTGCGAGCTTAACCATGCAACAAGTTAATGCCCCTCCTTGCTAGGCATGAAAGCAGTATTTCAGCAGATAGGAGAGGACACAGAGAAAATGTACCTTATGGGTCTAAGAAGCCATGGCAACCTCGACCACCGATAGGAAATCAAGGTATGTATCTAGATCCATCTTAGTATTTCAATAATTTTAATATGAATCCTTAGACCATGCCTTATCCCCCCATGTGGCCACAATACCAGTTTCCACCTTGGCAGTAGTGGAATCCTCAACCCAGTATGAGCTCTCCTTGGGCTCCAACCTGGCGAGGATCCCCTCTTGGGCAGTTCCCCCAGCAGATGCCGCAACAACAACTCTAATTGCCCTCTAATGTGCCTCTTGGTAACCAGACTACCCATCCTCATCTTCCAATGCAACCTAACCCTAACCCTAACAATAAGGGGACTCATCAAGCTGACGTTCTTAACCTGCCTTCATATAATATCTCCACTGTAGAGTTGTATGAAATGAATCTGCGATCAAGTTGGACAGTTAATGTCCAACCTCTTCCAGTTATCATTGAACAACTAGATGGTGAAGGTAAGGAGGCAGAACTAGTTAGTCAAGAGCCGGAACAAACTAGTAGAAACCAGATGCCTCCTGTGAATTAGCATCAATCTAAACCGCCTTACCCAGAGAGACTAATTATGAGTAAATCAAGCCCTCAAGCTGAATTTGATTTATTAGGGGAATTGCAGAATTTGTTTGTTAAAATTCCCTTGTTATAAGCTATGAAGGATGTACCAATATACACAAAGACTCTTAGGGAATATTGTTCAAAGAAACCTGCAAAGAAATCTAAAGACCCCCTCACTATTCATGTTATGGGAAAATTATTGGACATCATGATGGGAAAATCAATGCCAGAGAAATATGGAGATAAAGGGAACCCGATTTTGACAGTACAAATTAATGGGGCAGAGATTCCAAATGTGCTAGTAGACCTAGGTGCTGCCATCAATGTCATTACCACTGAAACCATGCATGCGCTAGGCCTTCGCAATTTGAAACATACACCTATAGTGTTGGAATTGGTAGATCGGTCTATAGTTAAACCTGTAGGGAAGTTGGAAGGTGTAACAATTTCAGTGGATTCATGGCACTACCCCATAGATTTCCTGGTATTACATAGACAATCCTTAGTAGGCGACCATCTTCTGATTTTGGGAAGACCATGGCTGGCTACTGCGGATGCTTACATTGGGTGCCGTTAAGGGAATATGGTTATTTCTAACGGGCATAACACTATGAATTTGGTGTTATATCCACTTGCAGAACCAAATAATTCAATCAAGCCAGTAGGTGGCAAGAAAGCCTCAGCTAGGAAAGAACCTAAAATGGAAAATGAGGAAGTGATACTAGTCCTCACTATTAGACCCCTTCAGTTGAAAATGGAATCAAAAGATGATGTAATCACTTCCTTCATGGATGATCCTTGCTCTGATTCAGAACCAAACTAGAAGATCCTAGAATCTATCCTAAGCTGTGAAACTCATGAAGTTATTGAAGCAACATGAGGACTAGAGGAATCACCTGTTGGTGCACCTCATGAAAGCATTCAAGTAGAGATAAAACCAAGGAAACCTGTCAGAGTCCCAGAAGAAGCAACTAGTAGACATTCTTTGGAAGCATAAAGAAGCTTTCACCTAGGATTATTCAGATATGAAGGGGATACCTGCCAACCTATGTACCCATAACATATATATTAAGGAATATTGTCATCCTGTAAGACAACCGCAGAGAAGAATGAACCCTGCATTGAAAAATGTTGTGAAAGAAGAGCTTCAGAAACTACTGGATATGGGTTTCATCTACCCTATATCAGATAGCCAGTGGATCTCACCATTAGTAATGGTCCCCAAAAAGAATGGTAAATGGTAGATCTACATAGATTATCGCGAGTTAAATAAAGAAACACAGAAAGACCATTTCCCTTTTCCATTTATTGATCAGGTTTTGGACACACTGTCTAGTAAGAAGTTTTTCTCTTTTCTAGATGGGTTTAGTAGATATAACCAGATCCAGATAGCTTTGGAGGATCAGTATAAGACCACTTTCACATGCCCCTGGGGAACATTTGCATACCGATGTTATAGACATATTTTGGCACTGCAACCCTAATCACATATTTCGATAAACCAAGGGCTCTTAAACCCCTAAAAGTGTTGTTTCACACCCTAAAGGATCATGGTCAACTGATTACATCATTTTCCAGAAGTTCCACCTAAAAAACCACTAATAACTGGCCAAAACTGGACCATACAGACTGCTCCATGTTTAGGGTGTGATGCATATTGGCTACTACACTAGCCAGGTGCGATGCATACCGAACAAGCCTTCTGTGGGGTGTGATGGATGAGAGTAGACAAATGGCAGAGACAATTTGCTAAGTGGAAACCCAAAGAATCTTCTAGAAACTACTCATATGACACTTGCCTCTCTGAATTCACCCAAGGATGAGTAAGAGATCAATGAAATATCCAAGTGGAACCAAGAACTATTAGTGAAATGACACTAATCAAAAACCAGAAGCTGACTCACCCCTCTGCAAATATCTATAAATGGATCCCTCATCTGAGAGATCTAAACGCCGGAATTTTGTAATTTGTAAGGAAGTGTTGTTGGTTTCTCTCTGAGAAAAACATTGTATTGTTGGGTGATCTTGCTTTTCATGAGGTGAAGAGGGCTTTCTTGCTGGGAGGATGATGCTCGATTAGATAGCTGGGTTGTAATCCTCTCTTCTACTTCTACTATCAATTAAGTTCTTTGAGTTTTCCTCCATATAATCGTGTATTTGTGAATCGTGTTATTTGTGGATGCAATTGTATGGTTAATGTATTTCAGGTTCTGCATTGTTTATGATATCATAGATCGAGATGCTTTGATAGTGTTTTGTTGCTTTTCCTCTACAGGTATTCTCTAAAGCAGGACAAGTAGGAGAAGAGTGGCAAGCTCTATCAAGGGAGAGAGGAAACAAGCAAGGAGCCAAGTGGAAGATACAGGTTGGTCCCCTTTTATTCTCTCTTATCTATCATACATAAAGGAAATATTGAAGCACTTTGAATTGTTTTTTTCTAAGATAGCTACTCGTCTTAGTGGGACCAGCTGGAATTTTGTAATTTGTAAGGAAGTGTTGTTGGTTTCTCTTTGAGAGAAACATTGTATTGTTGGGTGATCTTGCTTTCCATGAGGTGAAGAGGGCTTTCATGCTGGGAGGACACTAGTTTATGAATATGAGCTAGTGGAAGATTCTTAGGGTGCGATGCATACTGGCTGCTACACTAGCCAGGTGCGATGCATAATAAAAGAGCCTTCTATGGGGTGAAATGGGTGAGAGTAGACAAATGTCAGAGGCAGTTTGCTAAGTGGAAACCCATAGAATCTTCTAGAAACTGCTCATATGACACTTGCCTCTCTGAATTTTCCCAAGGATGAGTAAGAGATCAATGAAATCCCCAAGTGGAACCAAGAACTATCAGTGAAATGACACTAATAAAAAACCCAGAAGTTGACTCACCCCTTTGCAATTATCTTTAAATGGATCCCTCATCAGAGAGATCTAAAGGTTGGAATTTTTTAATTTGTAAGGAAGTGTTGTTGGTTTCTCTCTGAGACGAACATTGTTTTGTTGGGTGACCTTGGTTTTCATGAGGTGAAGAGGGCTTTCATGCTGGGAGGATGATACTAGATCAAATAGTTGGGTTGTAATCCTCTCTTCTACTTCTACTATCAATAAAGTTCTTTGAGTTTTCCTCCATATAATCATGCATTTGTGAATCGTGTTATTTGTGGATGCAATTGTATGGTTAATGTATTTCTGATTCTGCATTGTTTATGATATCATAGATTGAGATGCTTTGATAGTGTTTTTTTACTTTGCCTCTACAAGTATTCTCTAAAGCAGGACAAGTAGGAGAAGAGTGGCAAGCTCTATCAAGGGAGAGAGGAAACAAGCAAGGGGCCAAGCAGAAGATACAGGTTGGCCCCCTTTGCTTCTCTCTTATTTATCATACATAAAGGAAATCTTGAAGTGCTTTGAATTTTTTGTTTCTAAGATAGCTACTTGTCTTAGTGGGACTAGTAGATAAAAAAGACACTAGTTTTCCTAGAAACAAAATGGTGACTCCACTGGGGAGCGATTAGTTAGTTAGTTTGTTATTGTTGTTAGATAGAGCCTGAAGTTAAGCCAACTAGCCTTCGAATTTCTCTTGCTATGCAAGTATAAAGTAAATCAATGTTGCTTCAGTCAATCTCTGGGTTGGTTTATGAATTGAAAATCTGACTTGCAAACATCCTAAGTGCCCTTGTGGAAGCTCAATAACCTCATAAGATGATACCCCTGTACTTTGTTGTTATTGTCTATCATAGCTCAGCTTAAATCACTGAACTTAGCTGCAAGTTTTGAGCAAAAACCAAGCTTAGTTTCGTTCCCTGGTCCATCGCACTGTCTGTAAGTGGCAGCCTGGATGCATCGCACTTCCCGTGTGTTGCAGGTGAGATGCATCCCTGTTTCCCTTAAGGACTGGTGCGATGACTGAATGATACTATTTCCTTCTCTGGAATTTTGTTTTTTCTTCCTTGTTTTCAGCTCTATTCAGTAGATTTGTTGCTTATGATCGGTATATCATTGCTGAAGCCTCCTTCCTTCACATTATTCAGCCTCCATTGATCTGGATTTCTGAATGTTTTTTTTATGTATTTTTCATCATTTACAATCTTCCTTTGTCAAGAGTAGCTTAATCAAACTACCCTCTTTTGATTCAAAAGTGTCTTAACTGTCGTTTTGAGTCAAGAAGGAGAGTGTCATAAAGTCTTCCTCTTCTAGATAGTTGATTGTACTTTTTTCATTGTATTTGATTTGAATTGTCAATATTTGAAGTGTCAAAAGAAGTTTTCCATTCGGAATCGAAAGTTTCATTTTATACTTCCTTTCATTTTGAAAGAAATTGTTGAAGCATCGCTTTGAAGAAAATAGTTCAGATCTATACTTAGCTTTCCTTTTTGGCATTCTCACATTAAGGAAATAGAAAAACAAATACGTGCATGTGCATTTGCATTTAGACTGTATGCAGAAAATGATTTAGGAAAAGTGCATTTAGTATGTTCTCTCTGCTCTCTGTTGAAAGAATCGAACTCTTCTTTCCTTAGTAGCTAGGATTTTCATTGCTAAAAGAAAACAAACGACTGTTTATCATTTTAGATTGCATATTTAGGGATTTTACATCTACATCATGCGATGAACCTTGAAAGGCAAACTTTTAAAAAAGATTAACTCTAAAATAAACCTCAATGAACATAAAAACACTTTGGAACCTAACGCACAACATCTAGAAGTCTAGTCTAGAGACATATTCCGGTGTCGTAAAACTTGGTAACTATCGTTTTCATCAAAGGTTGGGTGATTCCTCCTCTTTGATACGACAAGTGCTAGTACGGACCTGTGCTCCCTGTACCATCGAGTATATATTGGGAGACCATAGTAGGTTGATATCCTTTATCCTTAGGAAGCCGTGTCTACGGCCCTATTGATTGCAATGCACTGAACACAACATTTGGGAATATTGACTTCTGTATGTAAAATCCTTGGTAATTTCTCTTTAATTTACCACCAAGGTGTATATTGCAGTTTTGCGATTGGTTTAGTAATCCCTCTGTCTAGATTTCCAAAGTAGTCACTTTCGTTCCTTTTCGACTCCTTAAAAGAAAAGGTCCATCTGAGCAATTGTCACTTCAGGCTCATTAAAAATCGAAGGCAACTAGAGTCATATTTAGCTTTTCCTCGACTCTTAAAAATTGAAAAGGCAAAGTTGCGTCAAAGCATCATAAAATTTATTTAATTCGGAATAATATCCCTATTCCTTCATTGATCTTAGGTTGAGGTAATGAATTCCACCAATCAAGGATGTCCCCTTGGGGGAAATCCTAGTCCTTTCTCTTCTTGGGGAGATATTGGTGCTCCATATATGGCTACATTGTCCCTTCCAGGAATCACAATTGGCCTGCCAGTAGCTATTCTCAACCTTTGTCGTTCAAAACACTGTAATTCCTCAGCAATCGAATCAACAAACAGATGATACTGGAGTTGCTCCCTCACCTTCTACTTCGTTTGTTTCTCCCTCTCCTTCTTCCTCTTCACTTGGTGAAACTAGTGATACTAAAAACCAAGTAACTGAGAAGAAGAAGAAAGGGAAGGAGAAGAAGAAGAAGAAGCCAGTCAAGAAAGGGGGCAACCATGCATCATTTGGTGAAAATCCGCACACCGAACCTTCCAAACCAAATCTCCATGCATAATTTGCAAAGGAAACCACTTTCATCTAGATTGTCCTTACATTTCGCAGATCTTGAGAGATTGGTCTCCCGCTTGCACCATCCGGTGTCATCAACCTCTGTCGATCATGTTGACAACACACCATCAAATAATGAAAATGAAGTCAATGGAAAAAATAGAAGATTCATATAGGTTGTGTGAAGGTGATCATGCCCTTCATTGTTGTCATTTTCTGGATGAAGCTAAAAGTGTCTTGGATAACCGTCCTGCTTCACTGCAGTGACTTCCGCCTGGATACAAGAAACTCTTGCCAAGTCCATCATTAGTTGAAAATATGATTGAAATACATTAGTTGTCAGTCGAAATTCTTACCATTGAAGATAAACCCTTTGAGTCCATACCGAACCAAAGTCAACAGGTCAGGACGATAGCTGACCCAGTCTTGCCTTCAAAAGGTCCACCTTCAAATGATACAGTTTCCAAAGAGAACGAGAATGACACCATTCAAATTATTTTTGTTAACATAGAATCTAATGAACAAGAAATCTACCCATTCCTTTATGACAGGAGGGAGTTTCCCCATTTCAAGAGATTCATCCAGCCGTTTATTCGGTCCCCCCTCCAAGAAATCTAGTCATTTCCTTCGATTAGAATCTACTAGCGGGACCCCGCCTTCCATCTAATGTACCATTCCGAATCATAGTACAAGTTTACAAAATGATCATGTCTGGCACTATCATAGATGAAGGGGCTTCTGTGAGTATCCTTTCCTCAACTGCTTGGAAAGCGCTTGGTTCGCTATCGCTTCTTCTTGAGAATCGAAACTTGTCAGGCTTCAAAAAAGGAACCAGTCGACCGTTAGGGATCCTTCCAAATTTTCCTATAACTTTGAGAAGGAAATCGTTCACTTGAACATGATGGTAGTCCAAGGGCCACTAGATTACAATCTACTCCTTGGGCATGACTACGTTTACAGCATGGGAGCTATTGTTTCCACACTCTTTTGGGTGATGTGTTTCCCGCATGAAGGCAAAATGGTGCAACTTGTTGACCAGCTTTCATTTCCTAGTTCAAACACAGTTACGAGTCAAATACCATCCCTAAATGGTCTCTTTGCATCAAGAATGTCTCTTCAACCTCCAGTTCATCCACCTAATTACCGTGGGTAATTCGGTGAATGTAACGAAGCTCAGGGGGCATGCACCTTGGTCTGCTTCGGCAAGCGAACCCAATTGAAAAAAAATAATTCCTTGTAGGTTATAAGACCGGTCTGAAATGCCATCTTCGTGTAGGATATGGGATCAATATAAAACATTTATATCCTCGCACGTTATGTGATTGGAAGCTCACACCATACACTTTTGTCTATTTCAATGGGCAGAGCCAAGAAGTGTTTTGTCTGCTCCACAGATGGAACAATCCTGCTTAAATGCAGGAAATTCCATAAGGTAACTTGGAAATTCTCATTTTCTCAACACCTGGGGGCATGCAAACCTTTTTTATGCAAGTGAAAAGCGACCAGTTTAACTCTAACCTCGTAGTGTTTTATCCTAACTTTTAGTTCAACTGCTTAGGTTAGGTGAATGGTCTGATCCACCATTCACCTTTGTCGGTGACGCGCAACCAAAGCAAAGGAAATGTTTTATGTAAGTAAAATACAAAACTATCCTACCTAACCTCAGTAGTTCATTAACTCTTAGTGTAGTTAGTTCTATAGTTTGGTCATTTCCAGCCTACATACAAAAGGAAATGAGCAAAGTTTCGCATGGGGCAAGCTCACTAAAAAATGAACCTACTAATAAGAGACATCTTTAAAGATGACTGGCATGAGCAATGTTTCCGCAGGGTTCAAGCTCATTAAAAAATAAACCCGCCACTGAGCGTAGTTTCTTCAGATTCAAGCTCATCAAAAAATGAATCATCCTTGGTAAATGACCTTCGTGATTTCCTTGCTCTCAACCTTTTGAGCCTTGGTTGTGTTCTTACCGTCACCTCCATTGTTCTGGCTGATCATACGCTTCCACTTGATTGTTTACCCTTTTGAGGAACATCTCTTTTTAGACTCGTAAAATATGAAAATATTGCCGAGCTACTGGCCTTTCTAGCTCGTTAAAGTAAGGGGAAGCACCATCCCTTCTCTAAATTTTAATCTTTTTGGACCTGAGGGATCATTCCACAAAAACATCAAGTGCATGTATTTTTCGGCTTGCTAAAGCAATCGAAAAGTCATCCCTTTCATATTATTTTATACTTTTTTGGACTTAAGGGATTATGCCATGAAAAAGGACTACTGGAGTTTCCTTTCTGTCTCTTTTAAAACTCTCTAAACATGAAAAGGACCGAGTTGTCTTTATCGTTAAACTCATTAAAACAATAGCGACAAACTTGTTCAACTGGACAAGAGCGAGTTTCACTGTCGCTAGGCTCGCTAAAACATCGCAACAGGTTTTCCTGAAGGGCAAATTATAGCACAAGCATATGTTATCCTCCTCAAGCTTGAAAAAAATAAAGAGGTACTGGTCAACAATAGTTGGGGAGAAAGGGAAGAAAACTTGAAGAACTTCATTGGTCGCAGGTCGCTCTTGAACATGACACTTTCACTCCATCACCATGATTGAGTCGGGTTGGGTTATTCCGTTCACCGGTCACATCACCATTGGTTCTCCGTACCATCCATTTTTTGGGTTAACACTACCAATCCATCTTAGTGTCGCCGATATGTTCAAAAGAAGTCATTTAGAGAATTCGTCACCCAGCTAAAGCCTCATCCATTTCAATACATTCACTCTCCATTTTTCATGACTGCCATTCCTAAACCTTGTATCATCAGATCATTTTCACCTCCAAAAAATCATTTTCTTCATTTTGTGTCGTAGATGTGGGATTCATTAAGGCCCTCCTACAATGAGTTACTTCTTGTCAACATCATCTCATTATCCAAGAAGTTGAATTAGGAACAACCCTTTCAGTACTTTGAAGCTTACATGCCTCAATGGAAAGTTTCTCACTTTATGCGACAGGTTTACATCAATGGCCTTCAACCGAAAGATTTTACGTGTTGTTCAACATCAGATCCTATATTCACACCACGTGAATTGTACTGCAGTACCTTGAGGGTCATTATCATTATCGGTGATTCCTCTCGCGCCTGTTAATAGCTTACATCATTAGCTGGTAATCAGGAAATGTCTTTCCATGTTCAACTTTAGAACATTTTTTCACATGGATCGACTTGTACATTGGGCGGAGATTGAACGAATTTGAAGACCCCGGATCTAGTTTCATCCATCTGGGCTACGATATATTCAGGAAAATAAAGACATCAAATGTACACCGTAGCTGCACAGATGATCATCCAAGTTAAGGGATGATGGCTCTACAAGAATCACTAGTCTGCAACAACAGACGATTGTCTGTCCTATGTACATGAAAATGAATTTATAAAGCTGAGCATGGGAATGCCCACCTCAGCTAGATCATGAAAATAATATGAAGATAATGTATTGTATTTTATTTTATACAGGTCACCTTCCAGTTCGAATACCTTAGATCCTCATGATAAAGCATTTCACCCGACATCAGAAGATTTACGACCTCATGCTTTAGGGGGTAACTGTTATAGACATATTTGGGCACTGCAACCCCGATCACATATGTTGATAAACCAAGGGCTCTTAAACCCCTAAAAGTGTTGTTTCACACCCTAAAGGATCATGGTCAATTGATTACATCATTTCCCAGAAGTTGCACTTGAAAAACCACTCAGAACTGGTCAAAACTGGACCATATAGACTGCTCCATGCTTAGGGTGCGATGCGTACTGGTTGCTACAAATATGTCTATAACATATATGGGTTGCAGTTCCCTAGACATATATGGGTACTCAAGATGTCTTAGTGGGACTAGCAGATCAAAAAGACACTAGTTTTCCCGGAAACAACCAGGTCCTTCCTTTCGGCTTGTGTAATGCTCCTGCAACATTCTAGAGGGTAATTCTGGGAATCTTCTTTGACTTGATAGATGATAGTGTTAAAATTTATATGGATGAATTTAATCCATATGGGGACTCATTTTTGGAAGGGCTGAAAAATATGGAAAATGTTCTTGAAAGATGTATACAAGTGCGTGTCTCTCTGAGTACAATGAAATGTCATATGATGATGGAATAAGGAATCGTTCTGGAGCATTTGCTCTCAACAGAAGGAATCATAATGGACCTAGCAAAGATAAAGGTAATTCGACACTTCCCAACACCTAAAACGCCCACATAGTTACGTAGTTTTATTGGTTGTGCTGGTTATTACAGGCGTTTCATAGAAAACTTTGCAAAAGTAGCACACCCACTGTTTCAATTACTAACAAAAGACTCAGAATTTGTGTGGTCAGGTGACTGTGATGCAACTTTTACAAATATTAAAGAATTGGTCTGCAGTGCTCTGATCCTTAGAGGTCCAGACTGGACATTACCTTTCCACATTCATACAGATACTTCTCAAATAGCAATTGGTGTAGTACTGGGACAACAAAAGGATAAAGTACCCTACACAGTCTACTATGTTAGTAAGAATTTGGCTCCAGCTGAATTAAACTACACAGTAACTGAAAAATAATTCCTTGCTGTCATTTACGCCATCAATAAATTCCGACACTACATTACCCGATATCCTACTTTCGTGCACACTGATCATGCAGCTATCAGGTATTTAATGAACAAACCTGTTACCCCTGGTCGCATTACAAGATAGTTGTTGCTACTATAGGAATTTGATATTGCTATAGTAGATAAACTAGGGAAGGACAATGTGGTTGCAGATTTCTTATCTAGGATAGAACATGATGGTAAGAACACACCAATTGAGGATAATTTTCTAGATGTGCATTGTTTTGCAGTTTCTGCTAACACTCCGTGGTATGCAGATATTTCTAACTATCTTGCTATAGGAAAGGTACCTCATCATCTATCATATAAGGAGCAAAGGAAGATCATTCATGAGAGTACCTGATATTCGTGGATGGCTGGATATCTCTTCCATACAGGGGTGGACCAACAGATTCAGCGTTGTGTGGTAGAGGATGATATTTATGAGATCTTAAAGGCTGCACATGATGGATCCTGTGGAGGACATTTTGCAGAGAAAAGAGCAGGTCATAAAGTGCTGCAAATGGGATATTATTGGCTTTCCATATTTCGTGACGCTCGTGATTATGTTCGAAGGTGTGATAGTTGTCAACGAATGGGACAACCTAGGAAAGTAGATGAAATGCCTCTTCAACCCTAGATAGTCCTTGAATCATTTAAGAAATGGGCCATCAATTTTGTTGGACCCTTTAACCCACATTCTCATCAGAAATATTACATCTTGGTGTGCACCAATTATGTAACTAAATGGGTGGAAGCCAGAGCGATCACGAGAGCAACAAAGAAAGTGGTGGCAGACTTTCTTTTTGAAGAAATCTTTGCCCAGTACAGTACTCCAAGGGAAATTGTATCAGATGGAGGATCAAAGTTCACATCTCATATGATAGAAAAGTTGATGCAGAAATATGACGTCAAACATAGAGTGACAACTCCCTATCACCCAGAGGCGAATGGGCAAGTAGAGAGCACAAACAAGGTATTGGAAAATATCTTGACAAAGACAGTAGCAAGTCATCACCGGAACTGGGCACAAAAAATTCCAGAAGTTTTATGGGCATACAAAACAACATGGTAGAACACAACTGGGTTTTCTCCATTTGAATTAGTTTATCTGAAATCCCCCTTGTTTCCAGTAGAATTTGAAATTAGTACACTCAGAATAGCTCTAGAAGTAGGCCTAGATCTATCAGAGGCATAGAAACACCGACTGGAACAACTGAATGAGTTAGATGAGATTTGATCAGTAGCTGTCCAGAGGACTGCTGCTGTTCCACAACACAGGATGAAATGGCACGATAAATTTATCAAAACTAAGGTGTTTCATGTGGGATATTGGGCGTTACTGTATGACTCCTGATTTAAGGATTTTAAAGGCAAGATTTACACTTGCTGGATGGGACCATATCAAGTAGACACAATGTTCGACAATGGCACGGTCAGACTAATTACAATAGATGAGAATTAGACCATGTTTGTGGTGAATGGGCACCATCTAAAACTACCACCGTCCAGCCTCTAAAAATGCCTTTGTAAAAACCCTTTCTGATTCAATGGATCTAATGGTTATTGGAATAGAGGACACTCTCACTTTGCTCTAAATCTAAACCTTAAAAAAAAAATAAATAAATAAAAAAAATGAATAAATAAATAAATCTATATATATATATATATATGGTTATTACTTACTTGTTTGTATTTTGCAGGAATAATAAAGAAATATGGCTAGGAGAAAGGTAACAATCGGTGCTGTTACTCCACCAGTACTGTTATAAAGATATTATGTTATTGCACTGATGTTGCCACTAAGTGCTATTACTCCACTAAGTGCTGTTACTCCACTGAGTGTTGTTAATCCACTAAGTCCTGTTACTTCACTAAGTGCTGTTACTACACTTAGTGTTGTTACTCCATAACTGTCGTTACTCCATAACTGTTGTTACTCTATAACTGCCGTTACTCTGTAACTGCTGTTACTCCGTAACTGCCGTTACTCTGTAATTACTGTTACTTCGTAGCTGCTGTTACACCATCGATGCTATTACTTCGCAAATGTTGTTACTTCGTTGGTGCTGTTACTCTGCAACTGCTGTTACTCCGCCGGTGCTGCTACTCTGCCAGTGCCATTACCCCACAACTGTTGTTACTCTGCCGATGATGTTACTCTGCAACTGTTGTTACTCCGCTGGTGCCATTACTCTGCGACTGCTGTTACTCGCCGGTGTTGTTACTCTGCAAATGCTGTTACTCCAAAACTGTTGTTACTCCACCGATGTTGTTACTCCATAACTGCCGTTACTCAGATGTTGCCATTACTCTGTCGATACTGTTACTCCGTAACTGCTGTTACTCACTGTTGCTGTTATTCGTTGTGCTGTTACTCCGTTAGATATTTTTGTTACTACTCCACCTTAAGGTAGGTCCACAGGCACGTCTCCGTTGATTTTATGGATTTAATTAAATATTCCAAAAAGGACACTCAAACGTGTCGAGGACAGCCGTCGTTTAGTTTTGGGGGGGGGGGGGGACTGTCAAAATGAATGACATCGTACCTCGAAAAAGCATTCATGACACATGATTTTCACTTAACTGAATCTAATGATTTCAGTACTCCGTAATCATACCTTTATGTGTTGGAATGCATATTCATATGCACAGAGTCATATCAGTCACCCTCCCAACACGATGCATTAAATTCTTGAAATATCTAACTGTATCACCATAATCTGTCATCATTTTCGAGTGTACTAGTATTGTTTCATCCGTTGTCTCCAAAAGCGACCATGACGTTATTTCAGTTGCCAACGATTTGGAGCTCTGTCACTCTCCCCTACCAGCCAACTGCAGTCGTTATGCTGATTCTACCTCTGCACCAATGGATTGCCAATTTGTGCGACATGAACCTAAGGATACAACGAAAGTTCGGAGCAATTGTGAGGTGTGGCAAGTGTTTGAGAACGCAGGCTGAGACGTTTATTTCGATAGGCTGAGAGGGTCGAATGAAGAAACCACGATGGAGTTTGCATTAAACTTGGGAGAAGGAGGCTCTCGAGTTCGTGGGATCGAAATCCCGGTGACAAAGGAAATCACTGCGAAAGTCAGTGGGCTTCCGCAAGTCGAATAACGCTGGTTTTCGAGGAGGACGACCCTTCCAAAATTCCCCGAGGCCTTCCAGCAAGCCGGAGATAGTATTGTGCAAGAAGGGTAGGGGATTTGACAAAACTTCATTACCACATCCATGGGGAGGAGTTGAAGAGTTCGTCATCAAATATATGACTTGCGAAGGAAGATACTCCACCATCTTCAAATACCATCTCCACATACTAGCTCACCTACGATTTCCACAGGCAAAAGCTTTTTCAATGAATGTGCCCTATTTTCTATTAAGGAGCCTTCACTTAATGGCGTATTCGGCTCAGGGGTTGCGACAGGTATTGGCTGTCATCACTAACCATGGTTTGGTTCAATTGTTAGTAATGAATGTCATCAGAAGGATCCCGATTCCGTGGGAACTGTTTTGGGATTCCATAGAGGAGGAAATATCAGCTGCTGTGGCTACTAGGGAAGAGGAATCTGAAGCCATGGAAGAAGATGCAGAAGATGACGAGTATATTGACCAGGAGGAGTAGGAAGAGATGGAGATGGAGATTGAAGAATTTGAAGAAGAGATGGCTCCTCAAGAGTGAGCCAAAACTGTGGAGTCAATGGAAGTTACGAAGATTGATATAGAGATGCCCACTAGTACTACGGCTGATGCTGTCCCACAAGAACTAGCCCCACTCGTGGAACTAGCAGAGCAAATGGATAGCGTGATGATTACAGAGGTAGACCCACAACATGTAAGAGTGGGCAAATCAGTCGATATTGCAACCGAGGGTACCCCACAGGGATCTCTTGTCACCATGGAGCTGATGGAGGAGGCTAATCTGATTGGAGAAGAGGTCGTGACCACTCTGACTAGAGAAGCCATGGAAGAAGAAGAACGAGGACAAGGAAGGCCCGGAGTTGATGAAACAAGGGGACCCATGGAGGAAATGCTGGGAGAACTAGGGTGTGAGGTCGATGCTGACCCACAAGAACCAACGTCGGCTTTGGGGCCAAATGTTGGGGATTCATTCCAATTTTCCTTCTTTATCCAAATAGGAGTGCGGGTAACTCGTTTCCCACGACAGAAAGAGGAAGAAGATTTTTCCATTCCTATGGCTTCAAATTTAGCACTAAGTCCATAACCGCGTGGGGAGGATGCTACTCAGGTGACAGGAACTTCGGAGCCTGAGAGGAGAGAAGAGATAGAGGTTCCTGATGCTGGGAAATAAGAAGGGACTCCAACAGGCACATTAGCAGGTGAGAATATTGCTAGGGCATCGCGGGTCATAGAGAGTGCACATGAAGAAGAAATAGCCGTTGGCAAAGAGGAGGGACCAAGTGAAGCAGTCTCGACGATTGAGCCAATGGAACAATTAGGTGAGAAGGGAGTGAAGCACGAAATAATTGAAGAAAATCAGGTAGTGGAGGAAGGACTGTCAGTTAGCACAATAGAAGCTGTTCCGGGAGATTTACCTCCAGCTGCCAAAACAGAGGAAATACAAGTCAATTAGGAATGGGTAGAGCTGTGCGAACAGTGAAGACTCCCAATCAAACAAAGATATCAACTACAGTTTAAGGAAACAACGAGGTCCAAAATGGAAGTTAGAAAATTGAGGAAACATGTGCACTGAATGCAGAAACAAATAAAGAAATACAGGCAGCAAGCTAAGAAGCCCAAGGCCGTAGGGGTCGAAACAGGAACTCAGGTGGACCAAATAGTCACAACCTCGGCCACCACCCAAACAGACCCGGTCGAGAGATTGTTTGAAGGCCGGGAGTATGCCTTAATGGCTGAAGTACAAACTTGGAAATCTATTGCGGCCTGGTATAAAATTGAGATCAGGAGAACTCAGGAAAGAGCCTCCACAGCTATCTTTGGATACGTGGAGCACATAGATATCATGACATTAAGGCATGTGAAGCAGCAGCTCAAGATGGAGTAGCTGGAGAAGCAAGTGGCAGAATTAAAGGCCGATAAGGAGTAGACATTCAATCTGGTGCAAGAGTTGATGGCATGTTGTTCCCCTACTTCTTGTTATTCCCTATTTTTGCATGAACATTTTCTTTTATTCTGCATGGAAAGCATTTAAAACAATATTAGTTATGAAATAGAAGATGGTGTACAATTCCTTTGGATAATGAGGAACCATGACATGCCAACTCAACACTTGATTTGTTAGTTTTACCTGCATGGGTATCTATTGTGTTTGGACAGAGATTTCAACCCGGTTCCGTATGTAGGGGACATTAATTTGAGGGCCCTCACCTCTCTCTCAATCAGGTTCATTGGCAGGAGGCTTTCAATACTTTTGAATCCAATCAAGTTACCAAGCCATTTATAGTAAGAGGAGAGCATGAGAGGTCAATCACAATGTTCACTAAGCACCACACCTTTTTGGGAATCCAAGGGAACAAAGATAGGATGTTGAGGACACAAAGATGGTGCCTTGATCTTTGTGTCAATTAGTTAACTTCTTTTCAAAAAGAAACCATTGGTTTTTGTCAGAAAAGGTGGATGATGTTACCGACAACTGTCTGGAACAGGGAACCTTTTGGGGCACCAAAGTTTGCACGAGTGCTCACCAGAGTAGCCAAATATGTGGCATGTGTCCAAACATGTGGGGTCCAGTGGATGGGGATCCGGTTTCAATTTCCTATTATTTGGTTTCCTGCAGAAATTTACACTCTAGCATATGATGTTCCAACAAATTGGTGGAAGGAAGTTCTCCTTTCAGATGGGTTTAAAGTTCCAGGAATAGAGATGCCCTTAGAATATGATTTCACCATGCTTCATGAAACATACAGTCTATAGAATCCAGACCTATGGAGGCGGCGGACTGCATGAGGACATACAAAAGGCTAGTTGGGGGGAGATGTTGGGCACCGAATCTGGCTATCTTTCTGTCCATATTTATCATCCTTTTTGACCCTTTTTGTACTTATTTACCCACGTTACTATGCTAAAATTATGAGGTAAATACCCCTTACTTGTCCAATTGGAATATTTTAATTAATGAATTAAAGTCACAGAGTCTTATCTATTCGCAGCACTGAATTGAATGTTTGACCACAACTTGGAGAATAGGAATCCTTGCTTTGGCAATTCGCAACAGATCTAGTAACGGCCAGCCTTGAGGAGGCCGCGCAGCTGGAGTCATGATCCCTTGGAATTATTCTTGGGCCTTTTTTCTATCTCGATCATCTGATGTTGGTTCCATTCCAATAGAATGTATATTTCTGCATATGCGGTTACCATGTTTCAGGGAGATATGTTATTCTCCTGTGCTGTGTATAAAAGAAAGAATGTTCCTGTAAATGGGGATTCCCCATCGCTATTGTAATCACCTATTAAAACTTAATAAAATATCATCTATTTTGTTGTTCTGATCTTTTCCATGGCTAACACAGCCTTGATCATAGAGCTGGGCCCGCTCTTCTAATCAGGTGCTGCATATTTGTGTGTACATTATTTGGTAGTTTATGTTTGCTGTTACAATTCTTTATTTATTGTAATTGTTTCTGGAGTTCTATAATTTATTTACTCTTACAGTCATGTTTTCAATCTTAGCCATGAGCCCTTGGTTGGAATGGATTGTGTTCTTGCTCCTGCATATACCTTGTGCGTTGCCTTGAAAGGATAAACACCCAGATTGAAAAATTAATGTCGGAATAGGGTGAATAAATCGTTCATACATGGACCCCAACATGACCCAAAGTTAATAAAGGATTATGGGGTTTAGTTATATGTGTGGACATTAATATTAACGAAGGTTTAATGAAATCTTAATGATAGTGGATGTATAAAGAGCACTGATATTAAAGATTAATAAAAGGGTTATAAGAGCCATTATGTCCCGATGATAAAATGACTGATTAAGGGTTGATCTGTGGTTAGTTTGATAAATCATTCCACTGAGTTGGAATAAAAATGGCCTTAGCCATTATGTAATGAAGATTTGACTCAGTAGGTCATATTAATTCCTCGGGCAAAATGGTTTATGCATTTCAATATGCATACTGTGGGTAAACGTAGGGTTTTCCTGCGTCAGTTTTGATTGATGTGTTCTATGAGATCCCACATTCATGCTTGGAATATGGCATGGGGGTGATTGGATGAAGAGAGACTTGGCTCAGCCAATCTATGGTCGGGTGGAATGTGGTAGTCCCATCTCTGGTTGGTTCATTGCATTTATTAATGAAAAAAAATCATTCCCTTGATTTTCATGTGCAAATGTACTGATGTATATATGGATTTTGATGGCTGATATGTTTATTGTATTTATGTTCCTATTATGTTTTTTTATATGCACATTTACCCTAGAGGTTGTTATAGAGTGGTATCAGAGCCATGGTTCAAACACTTGGACTGGATGGGCTCTATCTTAGGTGAAATGAAGAACAAAGGTTAAATTTTAGACCTTTCTATCATATCTATTATAAATTTTCTTCTGTGGCATATTAGAAGTTGAAAATTTATCCATATTGAAGGTAAAACCCACTAATAATGTGGTAAAAATTTCAGATATTGGTTCACAATACTTTAGGAATTATGATCTAAGGAAGATGACCTTCCTGAATGCACCTTTAAACAAGTCACGTTGGAATTTCTGTAATAACTTTTCTTCTGTAGGCTTTCAGAAGCTGAAAATCACCCGCATCGAGGGGAAATAAAAATTATTATGTGGTAGAAATTTCAGATATTGGGTCGCAATATTTTAGGAGATATGAGCAGAGGGAGTCACACCTTCTGAATACTCCTAAAATCTTGTCTCAAACAGGTCACGCTGACATTTTTGTTATAACTTTTATTCTGGGCACTCTCAGGAGCTGCAATGTTTCCACAATGAGATGAAATCTCTCTTATATTGCGATAAAAATTTCAGACATTTATTCACTATATTTTAGGAGATATAACCAGTGTAAATCAAGTTTTTTGGATACTCCTAGAATTGTGCAACAAATAGGATTGTGTTGGTATTTTGTTATAACTTTTCATCTATGAAATCTCAGAAGATGAAACTTGAACCATAGTCAGGATTAATTCCACTGGTCATATGGTTCAGTTTCCATAATTTGTACTACTACATTTTAGGATATATTCATTTAATCATTCACTATATTAATTTGCATGCAAAAGTGTTTGATGAAATGCTTAAATGGTTCAATGATTAATTGCATACAACTGTTTGATAAAATGCCCCAATGAGTATGTTGTTTGTGGTTGGGGATAGTATTGATGTGTAATAGTATTTCTGTAGTTGATATATTCTTAGTTGTATGTAAATAGTTTTGTATATTAGTTTGCATGTAAAGTGTTTGAATAAATGCTTACATGCAAATGTAATAGTATAATATTTGTTTGTGGAAAATGTAAAAGTATGGTAATTGTTTGAAGAAAATGTTATTTTTAGATGAGATAGTATTGTGGTATGATAATATGGATGTAGCTGATCTATGCCTATTTGCATGCAAATAATTTGAAGAGTTGCATGTAGGGAATTTGAAATGTTGCATGCAAGGAATTTGAAAAGTTGCATGCAAGGAAATGGAAAAGTGGCATGTTTTTAGTTATGATGTTACAAGTGGAATAAGTACAATATGAGAAATAAAAGTCAATTTCTTTTCAAGTGTGGTTAAATTTTGTAGAGCTTTGGAGATCCCATTTCCATAATTGAATATTGGAGATCGGGCCATTATAGTAGCTTGCTCCTTTTACCTTAGTGTGGACCATGGATAGTAAGGGGGTATGCTTATAGGTTGTTAGTATTGGTGAATACTGATTTCAAATTAATAGACACAATGTCTTGATTTTTGGAACATATTACTGACTGTGTATGAATTATATGTCACTTACATTTTGATTTCATGATACCTACTTACATCCTTGTATGTTAGGTTACATTTTTTGAAAATTTTTATTACATGCGTCAGTCTTGTAGTTTGATTACAAGAACTGATCGATTATGTTTGACTACATGTAGTTATGCATATTGGTAGTTGGTTTGGCATTGCTTATGCATACTATTGGTTGCATATGGCAATGTGTACAATGGAGTAATGGTTGTTGTCATGCATGAGGTCATGGTTTGTGTAGTTGATATGGTCATGCATTGATGAATGGACTCTAGTTGGAATGATGTGCATATGGTTTGGTACTCAATTTTTTATGTGTGTATATGAAGTTGTTATGCGTGTATGGTCTTGTTTACGATTATGCATGTATAGTAGGTAAAATATGCCTTGTGAAGTCATTGTATGCAATTTAGGTCACCGTAGTGCTATTGGATGTTATGATGCTAATGTGTTGGCTGAGATAGAGCAGGAGATGCAGATCATCATAATGAGGTTGAAACATTAGAATTTGGGATAAGAGCAGATCGTCATACAAGTAGTGTATGTTTGGCATGCAGGTATGTAAGTTAAGGATTATTATATGCATTAGGGTTATATACATTAGGTTTATGAACATGTATTTGATTTTATGGTTACATTCATGATAAATCTTAGATGATTAGTGTGGTTATATGCACATGTGTCAGATAGTCAAGAATGATAGTAACCTATAGTTGTATGCATTTCTATTGTTGTTTTATATTAGATAACCTGGTGATTATGTTGTATGTTGTTGATGAGTATGATATATAGCTTATTGTTTTTATATGCTATTAAATTGATGATTAGGGTTATTTCATTGAGATATTGATGTTATAACTTGGATTTGTAATATGAGTGATGGTTATGTTCATTGCCTTAAAGATATTGATGTTATATGTATTGTGTTAACCTGGTTTGACCTATGCAGATGGTTATGGTTGCAATATTCAGGTATGAGCCGACATATTTGTGATATGGTGTCATACTAATCTAGATTGACTTTGCATATGTGTGAATGATAATTATGTATGAGTTTACAATGTGAACATGTTAGTTAGATATTGTTATGGATATCATGATCTTATGAGTGCTTGAGCTGATGTGTTGTAAAGTTGTATCATGCTAACCTAGCTTTATTGTGTAGACAAGATAGCCTCCCCTGATATACATTAAGGTATGAGTTTTCTTATGTCGTATATTTGGTAATTGGTTGTTTGATTATGACGTCTATTCGATGTTGAGTTTTTGGTGCCTAGTTGATTCGATTAACATGGTATGTTGAAAGTGGTTGAATGATTGATGAATTGCTTAATATGAGTATGTGTTCAAATGATTTTGTTTTAAGATGATTGTACTAACATGTATGTGTTGATATAGTTGATATGTACTTGAATGTAGTTGATAGTTGTAGCATTATGTCTAATGACAATGGATTATTACATGATTGTTTGTAAAATTTGATTTCAATTTAATAAATATGATTCTATTGATATTTGGAACATGTGGTTGACATGTGTGAGCATGATGTAGGGAGTTGCATGGAAAGAGAGGTTGCCATGAAATCTTGAAGAAGGCTCGGGTTGAGCTTTCCCTGGGAACCATGGGGATTGAGTCATGGTGTTTGTTTTTAGTCTTTTTCTTTTGGTCTTTTATGAATTGTTGAGCTTGATTTATGGATTTTTTTAATGTCTAGTGTATGGCCATACCATTTTTTTTGTGGAGTCATGTTGTTATTGGTTTTTATGGTCTTATTCTTGTTTATTTCTTATCTTTCCTTTTATGTTTTGAGTATTGGGAATTGGTTGGGAAAGAGGAAAGTTGATGGAAATTAGGAGAGATTTGTGGTACCCAACCGATGACATAAGACCCAGATGAAGTTCTGTGCAAGAGTAAGCACAGGGGAAGGTAAGAATATGACAATTGGTTGGACTGGTTGGGTCCATTGTGCTAAATGGACAGTAGTAGTGCAGACACAAGAAATTTAACCAAAAAAGGTAAAGTAAATGGATCAGCAGTGTCATATGCTTTGGCTATGTTGGGAATTATTATTCTCAATATCGTGCATGTTGTGCATGAATAAAGGAAGTTCTCTTAACCATGACCTTGATATCTGGTAATTATTTTATGATCATGATTATGTTGAAGTTTATATATGTATACATGTATGTATGTATGTCATTGTCTGATAGGATCATGATTTTTTGATGCTAATGTTTATATATGTATGTATGTATCCATGTATCTATGTTACTATCTGACAGGGTTGTCAGGGATCATTCTTTTGGAGGAATGATTTCTTATGCAGGAGAATGAGATGAAGAGGTTCCTGGTCTTACGAGGAATCAATTGGGAAGAGTAGTCATGACAAATATACGAGGTCGGTATCATATAGATATGATTTGATACTGTATACTTGTATTATCCCTATGTCTATGTTATGACTGGTAATTTTGAAGGATACATCAACAAAGTGAAAGTAGTGTGGTCTATGGCATGCTAGGATAAGCATGGATGAGATACTAGAAGAAAGGTTTCTTGGTAAGGATAATGTGGTTTTGGATGTGTGGTACTATTGTTGTGCATATGTTGTATATGTTGTAAATGTTGCATCTATGATGTGTGCACTTGTGGTGTTGTGTATACATAGCATGTGTACATGTTATTTATGCAATGTTATGTACAATATGGTACAAATAGGGTTGTGCGAATATTGCATATGGGGTGTTGTATACATATTGTACTATCTTCATGACATATATGTGGCGTGTGTGCATATGGTGCTATGTACATGTTGGATATGCAGTGCTGTGTACAGATGGTGCTATGTGCATGTTGGATATGCAGTGCTATGTACAAGTTGTGTTGCGTGCATGTGGTACATTGTACATATGGTGTGGTGTGCATGATTGTACAAGTGGTGTCATGTGCGTGTGGTGCTGTGTTCATATTGTACAAGTGCTGCTATGTGCATGTGGTGCTATGTACATGTCGTGCATATGGCGTTGTGTACATGTGGTGTCATGTACATGTCATGCATGTGGTACTGTGTACATGTGGTATTGTGTACGCATTGTATAGTGGTGTAGCGTACATGTGTCGTTGTGTACACATTGTGCAAGTGGTGCCCTATACATGTGATGCTGTACACATGTTGTGTAGGTGGTGTGATGTATCGGTGGTACTGTGTACATATTGTACATATGGTACTGGTTCACGCGTGGTATTGTGTGCATGTCATAGATGTTGTGTTGAGGGCATGTGGTATTATGTATGTGCATCATTTAGTCGTGGTATTGCAGCGTGTGTACTTGTTGTGTTGTACTCTATGTAGATACATGATCTGAAATGAGGGTTTGAACATCTTGTCATGATTACAAGAACCTCCCATTCCAAAGCTTAAACAAAGATGATCTAGCTTATGTTGACAATTGCGGAATTATGTACTTGAAACATGTGTATGTGTTTGTTTGTTTTCATCTATTTAAGTGCTTTAACTTGATTTGTTTCAACTGATATTAAACATATATATGAGACATATAATGCAGAAAATAAACATCACACATAACAACAAATTTAATAAGGAGTTCACCCCGATCTTGTGGGCTACATCTCCGTGAGCCCTTGTCAACTTGACTTGGCTCTTTGGGATTATGGCTTGAATTCTTTTACAAGTTCCACACTCAACTCCAGAAGGTTACTGACTGAACCTATGGGCTTAGAAAAACCATATACGTCCCCGTCATGCCTGTCCTCTTTGTGCAAGAAGATCTAGGCTCCCTTGGACTTGATTCCCTCAGCAGGTGCACTGAGCTTCCCTGAGCTTCTTAATGGCACAAACTCCTCCAACATGCTTCAAATGTCTCTAAAACCTCTGCTACTATCTCCAACACATATATGACATCAAGAAATGACTGTTCATTTGCTCAAAACAAGAATTACATCCCCGATCTAGGCCTTTCTCCATGGTTGGCTCTAGGCTGCTTGAAACTTCCCTTCAGCATCTTGGCCTTTAGAAGTCTCCAAGTGCTTTTGAAAACACCTTCATTGGATTAAGAATGACTGTTTGTTTGCTGAGAATGGATACTGGTAGCTCCTGCAACAGCCTCCAACCCCTGCTAGCCCTGAGCTCCAAAATCTCCCTGGACGAAAATCTCCTTGAAGATGGCCTCTTCAGCTTATCTGGACTATTCCAATGTCTTAAGAAGGCCCAAATTAGCCTAGATAGACTCTTGTTTCACTCTCTTAGGTCGAAAAGTGACTCTTTAGTTCATTTAATCAATTTCTCCTAGAGATCCTCCACTAAATCTGGCTAACTCCACTTAACTGGAGTTAAATTTGGAAATTCCCACCAATTTTGGAGGTCCGCTAGGCCTGACCGCTTGTTGAATGTAACCATCGGTGTAACTGCTAGAAGGCGCGCACATGGGCGGTTTATCCGGGCGGATATGGTTGTTATAGCTCCAAATCTCAGTCTTGAGGTTTGTGATGCTGCACTCATGGCCTAGGGCAACCCATCCTTCCAGACCTGATCCCAAATTTTAAAAAATAGTGTTTTTTCCCTCTACGTGACATTGCCCTGAGCTAAACGCGTGTATACACGGGTGTGTGTATACCCAACCTGCGTATATGTATAAAAACACTTAAAAAAAATAAATCTCCTTAATTTTGGGCAGAGATCACGTGTTTTACCTATTGATTACCTGTTAGTGCTCGTGGCCCAACTGTTCCCAACGAATTCCCAACTAAAAAACTACTTTGTGAGAAGTATAAAAAGGCTTCTATGGGAAGGCCAAAGGGAGGAGAGAAGAGAGAGAAATATTTCTATGCTGAGATTTCCCTGACCAGGTCTGAAGATCCTTGTGCCTCCTGCACTTCCCCCATCCTACAGGAAACTCTTGTTTCCTTGTGTGTGTTGATGATTTCATACTACTTGAGAGATCATGGAGTAAGTTATGGAAGGAGTTTGTTAAAGGCTTGAGACTGGACGAATCCGGGAGACGGTTTCGCTTGGAGCCTACGAAAGGATGACTCATGTGAAATTGTTCCTTTTCTGTACTTTCTTTGTCTATAATAAAAGAAACACATGTCTTTGTTCTTGATATAGATCTCCTTCATGTTATGATATTCATATAATGATTCATGTATGATCATTTGTTTAATTGCATAACTAACTACCTTTCCTTATAATATGAAGTTGGTTTCTTTATGACGTTTACTCTATATATTGCTGTACTTTCTTGAATTGTTTGTTTTGCAAGTCAAAGGAGCAAAGGAACTCCAAGAAGGGTTTGGACCCTGGAAGGCTCTTCTCAAACGTAGGACCTCAGATACGCCCCCTTATAGTAGCATTATGATTGCGTGAAATGTGTGTTTCTTTGCATAGATAACCTTCGGTCTGCTAGGGTATTCACTCAAGACCCTAGGGGAGTTTATCCCACAACAGAATTGGAAACTCCACTGGGGATCGAACCCAGAATTGGCGACTCTACTGGGGACAACACTATTGTTGTTCCTAGTTTGGGCGTATTCAAGCCAATCAGGGCTCAGCTATCCGTTTATCTTCTGTTACTGTGTATTCAGTGCCTGAATTGTGAGCTTTGATCAGTTTTTTCCAGACTTTTTTTTTGTTTTTCTTGGAAGCTTTTTTATACGCTAGTTTCTCTGTTTACAGAAGCATATATACGCATCTTTCCTTAAGTGAACCTGCGTATACGCAAGTTTCCTTAAGCTTGTCACGTATACATGCCTCTATGTGCAAACACAGTCATGTATATCTTTAATTTTCAAGATTTTTAAAATTTGTTTGTTTTTGGAAGATAGTATGCTGGTCTGATTCAGTTTGGAACAATCATTGTTCTGTCACAGTCTTTAGTTTTATAGCAAGTGTCTTGTTTCGAATTCTCTCTGATTGTGAAAAGGTTGGTCTTGTTTGTTTTCTTGCAACCATCATTTATTTTTGCTTAAGCACACAAGGTTTCTCGCAAGGAATCTTGGTTGCTCTGTGTACTCAGGGCAGAAAGATTGATTTCAATCTTTGTGTTGAGTTTTGTTTTAATGACTTTTTGGTTTGCATGTTTGAACTATTTTTATGACCATCTTCTTTTCTTGCTTTCTGAAAGTCGTTTGTTCACGCTTTCTTGAAAGTTGTCTTTTCAATCTTTTGGTTTTCATTGGCAAGCTCATCTCGCTGCTTGTTGATTGTTAAAAGCATTTCAAAGCACCGTTTTTGTTGAGTTCCCACTTGTTTTGTGTCACAAGCTCGCAAAGTGATTCATTGCCTATTTTTTCGGTCATCAAGTTTCAGTCTTGTTAGAGCATTTTTGAAAAGTCGTTTTTGAGTTGCTTTTGAAGGAAATTTCTTGAAACTTTGTTTTGCTTTCTTGAACTTTGTTTTGATTGAGTTTTCCTGTTTGTTGAGTGAAAGTGCCTATTTGTTTATCTTCGTCTTGCTTTTAGTGCTTAGACGAAATAAGAAACAAAAAACTTATATTCCATCTAAACATTTAAGTGGCAAATCTAAAATCGATAAACAAGCAACTTTCATCTTGTGATTTAAGAGTAGTTTTTGAATTTTGCATCGGCATGTATTTGTTGCATTAGGATTAGTTTGTGCATCTTTCTAGGCATTTATAGTTTTGTGAGATTTTGTGAGTGTGAAGTTTGAAAAGAAAAGAAAAAAGTTGTACTTTTATTTGAAGTTCCTCTGAACCCTATAGAAATTACTTTTCATTGAAAAATGAAAAACAAATGCATTTGCATGTAGTTTGGTTTTATTAATTTCTTTTGCATCAAAACACCACCAGTTTCACTTCCGTTATCCCTTGACTTGAATAACAACCCATTAAAATCAAGCGCTAATTTAAAATATACTAGAACTTTATATTTTTCGAGTTAGATACATCAACAAGTTTTAGGATATTTTAGGGCCTTGGATTAGGTGTGTGGAGAGTTAACTCTCCAAGGCCATTTTAAACTGTCAAAAATAGGAGTCTGAATAGTGAGTGAAAATCCAATAGCGTTAGGAAGACCAGGAAAGCTCCGGATCTGGGAGTTAAGCACGAGGGTCTGTAAAGACAGGGAAGAGAGAGACTCCCTCTCCTACTTGTCTGATCTTACCTCATGACTATTCTGCCTGGCTTTTGATATGAGTTGGTAACCTTAGTTGCTACTCCTAGGGATCTACGCAGGTGGCTGTATAGGGGAATCCCGTGGCACCTGAGGTCGACGTTGTATCACTATCAATGGTACTACTAGAGGGCACCCTGAGAAGATTGGGGGCTTGCACCAGCGTAGGCTGTTGTTAGGAGGCTAGCGTAACTTCCTCTATTACCTTCACTGATAGGATTGGGCTGTCATTATCCCAGTATCTTTGGAAGGCCCCTTACTTCAAAGTGGTTGACCGATCACCTAGACGGTCTCGAAGATTTCGTGGTCTTTCACCACCAAGTTCAGAGCTTTCATCTAGAAGGCGCAAAGGTAATACTATTGGTGGGTTTCGTCCCGTGGTAGCTAACACATCAGGGATTGATCCTCCCCTCGGGGGCATCAGTGTTCAAGATAGACCTGGTACTTCCACAGGACAAGAGAGAAGTACTCCTGGAATTTCTCGAGTTCTCTTTCGGACGCAAGATAACGTAGAGGTAGAATAACTCTCAGAGTCGTTAGCAGCTTCGAATTATCCCCTACCTCCTATTCATCCAGAAGTATTACAATACGTTGGGTCTCCAATGCATCGAACGTCAAGTCCAGGTCACATAGCGAACTTACCATCGATGACCACTACTGGAAGCATGGCTTCTATTACAAGTGTTACGACTGTGCAGAATCCAATGTCTGTACAAGGTGGAGGAACTATTTCCATCCCCTTCACTTCTTTATTCGGGTCTTTTGCTAGCACATCTTTAGTTGGGACTACCTCCATTCCTTCTACGAGTGGAAACTCCCAAACCAATGCTTTTAGTTCTGGATTTTTCCCATTTGGCACCCATTCACAGGGTATTCTGTCAGTTCTGTTTAGTGCCGCCACATCCATGATGGGTGGATCGACTTCATTCCAGGGTTTTCCTTTTGGAAGTGGTCATATACCACACTCCAACCCAACAATTAGATCTATGCTTTTCTCTTCTTTAGGACAAGGTAACAATCCTTTTCAAGGTTGGGCTAACCCTGAGGTTAGTAGTATGCGAACTGGGAATTCGTTTCTTGGCCAACAAGGGAATAGGCCGTACTCCACAGTTAGTTCATTCCGAAGTATTGCTCCCCTAGCCTCTGCTTGGGATCCTTATCAGGGGTTCTCTGCTCCTTATAATCCTTTAGGAGGAAGCTTTGCCGATTATGGAGGTTTTGCGACCGGAGTTGGTCAAACTCCGAGTTATGCTGGATCACAAGGCATGCCTTTTGGTTCAGCTGGTTCTGTAGGTTACTTCGGGCAGCCTGGTGCCTTCCAAAATCTAGGCCCATCTTATCAGAACTTTGGGAGTTCCGCCCAGTCTGGGTGGAACCCCCAAGGTCCTCCCAGGCTTCCGTTTCTGGCAACTTTGAACTTGCCAGACCTCACAAAGTTAACAAATGATCCAATCAAATATAATCTGGCCTGGCCTCCGGTCCCAACCAAACTCCCTTCAGACATTCCAAAATTCAAAGGGAAGAGTGGTGAGGACCCGAGCGACCATGTGACCACATTCCATTTGTGGTGCTCGTCGAACTCCCTTATTGATGATTTAGTTAGGTTGAGACTTTTCCAGTGCACCTTGACTGGTAATGCGACCAAATTGTATATAGAGTTTCCAGGGGGCAGCTTTACATCTTTTGTTGACTTAGCTAATATTTTCTTAAATAATTTCCAGTTGCCCGTCCGTTATGATGCCGGAACAGAACTTCTGGCAAATTTTCGTCAGGACACGGTAACTCACATTTCTGACCATATTCAGGAATGGAGACGGAGAAAGAGGCCCATTAAAGCCGAAATCCCTCTGGAGTACCGTCTCGAATGGTTTTTGAAATATTTACAACCTGAGATCTCTAAGGATGTCTCGATGTTTGGAGTTTACTCCGAGGAGCAAGCTATTTTTAGGGCCCAACAATTAGAATTGATATACTCTCAGTCTGGGATCCTACAAAAATACTTTCCAGATGCTCCTGGGTCGAAGGTTGATATAGCAAATTTGAAGCCAGGTCCCCATGGGGATGGTATCATTGGATCCGTAGACACGAATGCGGTGAACTTGTTGAGCCAATTGCAGCAGTTGTCATTGCAAACTGCTTCAAATAACCAAGTCACATTGTCTACTACTTCGTCTTCCCAACCCTCTTCGATTAATGCCGTCCAATCTGATAACCCCAAAGGAAATCAAAACTCTAATGGGAAAAAGAAAGGATGAGGTAAGAAAAAGAATCAGGATGGGAAGGATGACACAAATAAATCCGACAATAATGCTAATGGGGGTAGAAATGAGTCTAAAAAGAAAGTCAAGTTTCCATGCAAGTTGTGTAGTGGAGACCATTTAACTCATCTCTGCCCGAAGATTTAGGACGCTCAGCGCTTGTTAGGGCAGCAAGGGGCTTCTAGTTCTCAAGCTATGTTAACCAACCCTTTTCCCCAAGGGCAGCAATTGGTTGCTGGCGCGAGTTAAAATCCTGGTACCTCCTTATGGGGCAGCCAGGAAGGGGAAAAATCATCGAACATTTTCATGATGGGTTCTAATGTACATGTGGCTACTCGGTCATGTGATTACGATGAAGCCAAAACTTCCAAGGACAAAACTGCTCTCGGAAATACCGACCTTCATATTGAGCGACCCCCTGTTGAGACTATACCACGGATACTGAAAGGTTCCGCTAAACATGCGACTATCAACACAATGCTAGGCCGCCCAGAATTATTCCATTGTGGAAGATCTAGCCCAGAGTCCATGCGCCATGTCCACTAGAGGTTCTCCAGTCGTGTTCGACTCAACGAAGTGCTTTACTCTCAGAAATTGGGGTAGTTGATCCAACCAACTCTTTAGTGCTCACTTTTGACATGTTAAATGTCAAAAAGCGACTCCCTCATCACATGGCTTTCCAGATAAAGTATACATATCGAAAGATTAATATTTTTCGCAACGTTATTGATGAGGGAGCTTCCACGTGCATCATGTCGATGTCTTGCTGGAAGGCCATTGTATCTCCTTCGGCTGTTCCTTCACCTACCCTTCTGACTGCGTTTGATGGGAATTCTCACAAGCCGCATGGGATTATCCCGGCCTTTCCTATATGTGTTGGAGGAAAGGTCGTCAATGTTGAAGTAGAGGTCATAGATGCTAACCTAGACTATAATCTCCTCTTAGGAAGGAATTGGGTATACAAGATGGATGCTGTTGTTTCGTCTCTATTTCTTGTCATCTTCTTTCCTCATGAAGGGAAAATCGTTAAGGTTGATCAGTTGGATTATTGTCCAGTTGATCCTCAAGCAACTTCTGACTCTACTGTCCCCTTAGTGGATAACCATCGCCCGCCTACGGAGAATCTAGGAGTTGGGATGTATTCCTCATTGATGGGTACCTTTGAGTTTCCCTCTCCTATCACTCGGATCAATGTCGTTTCATCATCCAAGGAGTCTCCTCGAGAAGGGTTCTTCCGAACTCATTATTTTTTGGACCCTTGGACCTTGCCTTCACCTATGACCACATTAGCTGAAGGAAAAGTAAATGGAATGGCATCCTCTACGTCTACGGTTGAGCTTAGATATCAGTCTATCGTTAACTCCGCAGACGACCACTATGCTCCTTCTTTCGAAGAGGAGTCTAAGGGTTATGTGGCCCCGGCTTGGGCCTTTGATTCCAACTCCGCCTTTGACTGCTTAGATACGGTTTTACCTTCTGAAGAAGCAATCCTCGAAGTGATGATGGGTGTAGATCGACCTTGGGAAGACTTACACCATCGTTCATATTTCCTTCCTCCATTGCAGGAAGTGGAAGCTAGGTTCTCCAAGCTATTCACTAGTGATGTTTGTAAGATATCGAATCCTTTGGCTCCAGCACACTTTTGTGCCGAAGGTAATATGTCGGTGATCTCAGAAACGATATCTATAAACATCTCTAGGGACCCTAACGTGATTGAGAATCTCTTAATCGGAATTGAATGTTCCCCTTAAGAAGTGAAAATTTACATCGACCTTTTTAAGGAATTTCGAGATGTATTTTCTTGGTCTTATGAGGAAATGCCTGGCATTGATCCTTCTATAGTTCAACATGAGATCAAGACGTATGAAAATGCTAAGTCGGTTCGTCAAAGACTTCGACCGGTTAATCCTAGGAAAGCGGCAGCCATTAAATCTGAAGTAGAGAAGCTGCTCAAGGTGGGTTTTATATACCTTGTTCCTCCTACCGATTGGGTTCCTAATCTAGTCCCTATAGATAAAAAGCAAGGAACAATCTGAGTATGCATCAACTTTAGGGACTTAAACAAAGATTGTCTAAAAGATAATTACCCCAAGCCATTCATTGATCAGATTATTGATGAGTGTGCGGGTAATGAGATTTTTTCCTTCATGGACGGTTTTTCTGGTTATAATCAAATTTCTATTCGTCCTGAAGATCAACATAAGATGACTTTTATATGTCCCTGGGGTACCTTTGCATACAGAAAGATGTCGTTTGGTCTAAAAAATGCTGGAGCCACTTTCCAGCGGGCCATGTCATATGCTTTCCACGACATCAAACATATCATTGAAGCATACTTGGATGATCTCACTGCTCGTTCTCAAAAAAGAACTGATCATCCCAGTCACCTTCGAATGGTTTTTGAGCGATGTTGTTTTATAAAATCCGGTTGAATCCGAACAAGTGTGTTTTCGTGGTTACGTCCGGTCGGTTGTTAGGGTTCATCGTGTCAAATGAAGGGATTAGAGTTGATCCCTTCAAGGTAGAGGCGATAGTCCAGTTGCCTCCCCCGTCCTCCATTCGACAACTTCAAAGTCTTCAAGGGAAGGCTAATTCTTAAGACGGTTTATAGCGAATTACGCCAAGATCACTAAAGGGTTTATGCATTTGCTCCACAAAGGGGTTCCATTCATGTGGGATGACTTTGCACAACAGTCATTTGATGCTTTGAAAAAGACATTAGTCTCTTCCCCGCTTATGAGTTCACCGGATTATGGTAGCGACTTCCTTTTATATCTCGCTGCAGCAGAATCAACCATTGGTATGGTTCTCATTCAGGAAGACGATGCTCTCATAGAGCACGTGATTTATTACTTGAGATGAGCTTGATAGGTCCTGAACTTTGCTATTCTTCGGTTGAGAAGTTGGCCTTGGCAGCTGTCCACGCTGTCCAGCGGCTCCATCATTATCTTCTGCTACGCAAAACTTTTGTCTTAGTAACAGTGAATCCGTTTCAATTTGTCCTTAGTAGGCGAGTGATTGGGGGCAAATATAATCGATGGATTGTCATTCTACAAGAATTTGATCTCGAGTTCTTGTCCGCTAAGCCCAAGAAATCTATGGTTTTTGCCGAGCTAATTTCCGAGCTGCCTTATGGAGAGGATACTGTTTATGAGGAAAGTTTTCCCGATGATCATTTATTCCTCATCTCTTCACTCGAACCTTGGTATGGAGATATCATTGTTTATCTCCAGACTTCGAAGTTTCCCTCTGCTTTCTCTAATGATGAACATCGCAAATTACGTCACCTCGCTAAAAATTACGTCATCATTGGTGATACATTATATCGTTGGGGGGTTGATTCAATCCTTGCGCTGTTTAACCTTAGAGGAGGCAGAGTCTATGCTAAATGATTGCCACAGTGGAGCTTGTGGTGGTCATCTATCAGGGCTTGCTACAGCTCAGAGTATCTTGCGTTTCGGCTATTTTTGGCCTTCGCTCTTCAAAGATTGTGTTGAAGTGGTCAAATGCTGTCACCTGTGCCAAGTTTATACACGGAAGATGCGCGCACATCCAGCTCCTCTTTTTCCTGTTGTCATTGTTGGTCCCTTTACTAAGTGGGGTATTCATTTTACGACTTGTCATTCGCCTTCAGCAGTGAATCACAAGTATATTATCGTGGTCGTCGACTACTTCACGAAGTGGGCCGAGGCCATGCCCACTTATAAAAAAGATAGTGAGACAACGACTTTGTTCCTTTTTAATTATATTATCTCAAGGTTTGGTATCCCAATAGAGATTGTCACTGACCATGGCATTCATTTCCAGAACCAACTAATGTCTGAATTGGCTCTCAAACTAGGTTTCCGGCAGGAACATTCGTCTCCTTATTATCCTCAGGCCAATGGACAGGTCGAGGCAGTAAACAAAAATATTAAGATGATCCTGCAAAGGACAATTGATAAAAATAGATCCAATTGGCATCTTATGTTGTATCCAGCTCTATGGGCATACCGAACCTCCGTCAAGACTGCTACAGGTTTTACACCTTTTCGGTTAGTTATGGGTTGGAATCTATCTTTCATGTTGAATGTGAAATTCCATCTCTTAAGTTAGCTATTGAGCTCCTTCCAGAGACCTCTCGTCTCGAAGAGTGCCTCCTTCACTTGGAACATCTCGATGAGCAGCGTCGAGATGCAGCCACAGTAAATGAGGCTCATAATAAAAGGGTTAAAACCCAATATGATAAAGTTGTCCCTCCTCGTGTCTTTTTTGAAGGTGACCTCATCTTGGTCTATGACCAAGATAAGGACACCTTGGGGGTAGGCAAATTCAAACCTATGTGGTACAGTCCCTTCATAATTAAACAAGTTTCAACAAAAGGGTCATATGAGTTAATCGATTTCGAAGGAAACAAATTGGCAGAACCTCGAAACAGGCTCTACCTTAAGAAGTACTTTGCTTAAGTAGCAGCTAGGCAATGGCTTCTTTGTACATTATGTATATTTATACATATATTGTCGAGAGTTTGTGATATAAACACATTTTGGTCTGCTTTGGCAGGTGTTGATGGATGACTTGATCTATTTTGGATTCACCGATGGTGCTAGTCGGCACACTCGGAATCTCGCTTCCACAGCTTGGGTACTGTATTATCCAACTGGTCAATTGATGGTATCAAGGGGAGTATGCATTGGTCCCGCTTCAAACAACATGGATGAGTATACTTCTGTCATTAATTTGCTATCTGAGGTGATTTCTCACGAAATCGACTCGTTGGTAGTTTATCTTGATTCACAATTGATAGTGTCACAATTAAATAACATTTATCGGGTAAGGGATCCATGTTTATATCGCCAGTATTTAAGGGTGAGGTTGTTATAAAGATCATTTACTTATATTAATTATTTGCATATTCCAAGATCTCATAATTGGTTAGCTGATTCTATCGCTAATCAAGCATTAGACTGGCACATCAATCATTCATCACAATAAATTAAGCATCAAAAAGTCAAACTGTATATATATATATCATAAAGCGTCTCGAGTGTACATAAGTCTGTTAAAAAATATACAAAATTGGGACTCAAATGCCCATAACCATGTCCACTATGTCTAATTCCCCGGCTCAGGATGAGCAGCTAAGTAGGCAACTACTGCATTGGCTACATGCCTAAAAGTGTGGACCCAGTCACGTGGCATGCCAACTACATGACGCTGCATATCTATAGGAAGGTCCTCTATCGCCACCATCGACACTCGGTGGGTCAGCCTCACCAAATGTCACTAAACTGTGTGTAGAGTTCGTTCCGTGGCTGCAGCCGCCTCTTCGGCCCCTTGGCCGCGACGCTTGTGCTGTGGGAACTCATCTGGTCGTAAAGGCCCAATATCTGGAACATGATCATTATATTAGTCATTTGAATCCTATCAAAAATATTTTCAAAGTTCATTATTATATTTGAAAAATAAAAAAATTCATAAAATCAAAAATCACTTACCAATGTCGCCCCATGCTGCGGTCGGTGGCAATGCTAGATCGGGATCTCCTCGGAAATCCAACCGGGCATAGGGGTGGTCATCAATGGCGATGATCTGCTGATCCCACTAGGAAAAAAAGTCATCGTCAAAAGAAGTCTGTGGGACCTCCCCACCTCCCAGACGTTTCATTAGGTTAGCCCACCTGCCCATTCGAGGATCTTGTGGGGTGCTGATTGAAACTGGTACTCTGGGACAAAGTGTAGGGACTCTCTCGAAGAAGAAAGAGCACAAAATAGTCCCATAACCAAATTTTTTAGTCTGTCCTCTCTTGATAGAAGTGAGTTGGCTTTTCATGCTAGCCAAAAGAGGAGTACACCAATCAAACACTGTCGTGAGACAGTCAACTACCACGCTCATGTTTAACCATGATGCCTGATGCAGAGAAGCAAATCCGTTCACTTGAGCTATGATGAATAGGATTATCCTCAATGGTAGACTCGCCACATGTGTGATGGAAATCTGACTTCTGACTTTCTTCGGATGTCTCAGGCAATATATCTGTATGTAGTCCTCGATCAAGAGACTGCTCCGTGTTCTCCCCTGGGAATGTACTACCTCTCCCCTTTGGGAAAGGCCTGTAATGAAATAGATATCTTCCACTTCTATCTTGAGTGGCATCTGGTCAATCATAAAAGAATCCTCCTCGATGTTCCAGTAATCAAGAAGCATCTCGAGCAGATGTGTGTTTGCTTTCATATTTGGTAATTTGAAGAACTTAAGAAAACTGCATCCTCGTAATGAATCCAGAGCCTCAGGATTGTTCATAACTTCTTCATCTACTGCGGTATGCTCTCTTTCTCGCTAGGTGATTGTCATCTTGAAGGAAAAATCAATTTGAACCGTTAGTTTTTATGTTTGAAATGTCTGCGGTGTATACGCGGGTCCCCTTTGCACACAGTCGCGTGTAGGGCCCGTGTGTACGCGGGTTGCATATTACCAACCCGCGTATACGCCGTGGAGAAAATTTTGGCAAAAAACTCAACGGTAAAACATTAATTAAAAATTCTAAAACTAATCACAATCAATTACAAGTTAAGAATGAGAGTTACCTAGAGATTTTGGAGGAATTTGAACGGTTGAATTTGGTGTATGGGAAGTTAGCTCCTTTTGCTCCAATTCTTTGCTCTCAAACTCAAATGGTGAAAATGGTGAGTCCAAAAACCTTTTTATAAGCTTTGAAAATGTCAATTTTTTTTCAAAACTTGATTTTGTTTGGTCTCATGTAACTTTTAACTTGGGAGCTTGGAATGTCGAGAATGGTTTGATTTTCAGGACATTTTGGATGTTTTCGACAGTTTCGAGGCGGTTCCATGACTGCTAACCTGTCATGGCAGGTATCGTTTTCTCACTGGCATATAGGTTAGGGAAGCCATTTTTTCCGTTGCATCATGCATACTAGCGTCCATCTATTGATACACTTGCCATAGGGTTGATCCCATCGTGTTATGGTTTGCAAACCATCTTCACTCACCGATTCTTTAAATCATGACACAATGGTAGAGCCATCCTTTACATGGGCATCCTAGTTAGCACCTCACTGACATTTGTTGCCCATGCTGCTCCAATTTGAGTAGGCTCGGGAGGCCTCTGTAGTCCCGCCATGACTTATACAATGAAGACTCATTCCTCTTTGCTTCTTCGTTTCATTCTGGCCTTATACCCTAGAGGCTCCTTTGTGTTGAGTTGTACCACTGCATTGCATTTTGACTATCTGCACCTTTTTGCCTTAAGCCAACTTCACTTGGACTCATGTTTAAGCCAACTTTTGACCATGACGACTGCAAAATCAAACTTGCATACCTTTGACCTCTGCAGCTTGACACACCTTGACCTGTGGAAGGAACACACCTTTGAGTGTCTCTGGCTAGTTTTCGCCTCCCTGCATTGAGCATAGGAATGTTCCCTTGAACAAAGCAATCGAAACAAAGTATCCTCCGCTTGGGTGGGATTTAGTTTGACTTAGGTATGCCTTAAACTTGATATTGAGTCAGTTCTCCCCCGATTGGTTATCTCTTCCAATCATATGGAGGGTTTGTTTATGCCTCCTATGAAACGAGCTTATACAGAGTCATCATATGCTGCCACATAGTCACATTGAGTCTTGCTTTTGTTCAAGGGAAGTTAGCCTGAGTCGGCCTCTCTGCGGTGTCTCTTGACTTATTTTTCAGTCGGCCATCCCTGGTTGTCACTTCTATGTCTATCATCACATCAGATATATTAGTCCTTTACTCGTGCTAATTTGAGAAGGTCTCCATTGACTTCTTGTTGTCGAGTCTTGTCCTTATCGACGACGACATCTTGCTCTGAGGACATGCCTAGAGCTGCACCCTGACGCTATTTTCATTATTGATAGGTCACCTTGTGCTCAGCATCGATCAGTATCATGGGTCTTTGACTGAGTGGTTTCCCTTGTGTTCGACATCAGCTTACATTATCACACATTGGGATTCGTGCGGTACCTTGGTTTCCATTTGACCCTATTGGTGGATACCTCGCCTTTGTGTCAGATTTCATTATTGGTTGGTTCAGAGGGTTTCTACCGTGCACTAGCCACATCTTGTGTACGCCGGAAATGTACTTCGATTGGGTTATTACATCTTTTTCGTCCGATTCCTTCCACATTATTGGCCTATGGGTTACACTCATGCTAGATTTATGGAGGATGCCTTAATGCCTTCCTTCTAGTGGATCTTTCCCTATCGACTTCGACTCATTGCTGTGGGGCAAAGATCTAGAGTTCATTTGGCAGTACCTTGGGGTTTGCAGTCATTAGTGGCATATCCTTCACTATCGACAGTGGGAAACCATCATTGTCTCCTGATCGATAGATTCTTACAGGTGTTCGACTCCAACTCATCTATTCACACTTGTTGGATTGCACTGGGTACCTTGACGCTCATTATCATTATCGGTGAGTAGTCTCACATTTGTTAACGGTATACATCAATGAATGGAAATCAAACGATTTCTCACATGGTCGACTTCAAATCATTTATTCCCATGCTGTATAAATGTACCACAGTGGTCGGTGAAGACCTTAGGTTGTATCAACATTCGTTGGTTCACTTGATAGTTGCTCCTGTTGCTGCTAGTAGATACCACTTCACCTTATATGTTGCAGTCATTCACGGTGACATTTTATATGCTGGCACCTGAGTTTACAGTGTAGTACCATCTTATTCCATCATGTTCAGTTGGTACTTTTTGGGATCAGTCTTTGATATCAGTGATCCGCTTCATCTTTCAGCATCATTGACATTCTTATATGTGACATTCAGACATGTACTTGTTCGATCATGATCAG
>APFE030707554.1:0-20406 GCA_000404065.3 Pinus taeda | reverse complement strand
CGAATTCCCAACTAAAAAACTACTTTGGGAGAAGTATAAAAAGGCTTCTATGGGAAGGCCAAAGGGAGGAGAGAAGAGAGAGAAAGATTGATATGTTGAGATTTCCCTGACCATGTCTGAAGATCCTTATGCCTCCTGCACTTCCCCCATCCTACAGGAAGCCCTTGTTTCCTTGTGTGTGTTGATGATTTCATACTACTTGAGAGATCATGGGGTAAGTCATGGAAGGAGTTTGGTAAAGGCTTGAGACTGGACGAATCCGGGAGACGGTTCCGCTTGGAGCCTGCGAAAGGACGACTCAGGTGAAATTGTTCCTCTTCTGTACTTTCTTTGTCTATAATAAAAGAAACACATGTCTTTGTTCCTGATATAGATCTTCTTCATGTTATGATATTCATATTATGATTCTTGTATGATCAATTGTTTAATTGCATAAATAACTACCTTTCCTTATAATATGAAGTTGGTTTTTTTTATGATATTTAGTCCATATACTGCTGTACTTTCTTGAATTGTTTGTTTTGTAGGTCAAAGGAGCAAAGGAACTCCAAGAAGGGTTTGGACCCTGGAAGGCTCTTCTCAAACATAGGACCTCAGGTACGCCCCCTATCGTAGAGTTTGCTTATAGTAGCATTATGATTGCATGGAATGTGTGTTTCATTGCATAGATAACCTTTAGTCTGCTAGGGTATTCACCCAAGACCCTAGGAGAATTTATCCCACAACAATGGTTAAGTTGGTGGGTTAACTAACTATAACTGTCGGGCTGAGCGTGCATGTGATTGCTATTACGGACGACGGTTAGGGATAACGTTTGTTAACATTAACTGCTGGTGAGTTTTGGAACCAATGCATATGAACACAGTTTTGGGACCGCTGGCGGGTAAGACTATTGGTAGTCTATTCCCAAACAACAAACTGTAACATAACAAATATAACACAAAACCATAGACTGTTAACAAACAACCTAAAGCTGAGATGGTTAGAGCACTTTTTTGCCCGCGGGAGGTCATGGGTGCGATCCTGCTTGACCCAAAATATATTTTTCCATACTAATTCAGGGCCACATGGTGGTCTCTAGGCTTTCCACGTGTCGGCTCTTGATTGGTTCGTCTAGAAGGAATATTCCAACAAATATTTTGGAGAATATTCCAAGAAATGTTCCTCGAAATATTCTTTTTTTAATATTTCCAAAAATCAAATTATTCTTGAAAATTGTAGTTTACTGGACATTTTTAAAATGTGATAACTCCTCCATATGGTGTCCGTTTTTCGAACCGTTCATGGTGCTGGAATCAGGAAGACAAGATCTATCCATTCATTCAGGTTTGATACACTTTCAGACACTTTAAAATTTGAGCTATCACTGAAGTCCTGGATCAATATCTGATCACTCCTCCCCATTGGGAATCTTTTGGACCCCAAAAGACTGATATACTGATCTGAACAATAAATGAGAGTACAATACCCTCTTCTTTCAGCCTCCATGCACTTTCCTTGCATGGCTAGTGCCTTTAAAAAAACACGAAGGTAGTCGACACTTCCCTTCCTAGATGCGCTTGTCCTCATGTTAAGAACTTTCTTCCTTGAACTCATTCAGAATTTACAGAAGTTAGTTGAACATCGCTTCCAAGCCATTTCCATGAAAAATTCACAAAGGTAACTATGGTGACTTTTGCTGCTGCAAATATTCTTCTGTAGACGATGTCGAAAGAAGAAAAAAAACTTGATGAAATAAATTCTTGTTTCAATAAAAGAAATAACTTTCACATCATGTGAATCATCATCATGTCTTTACATCTCAATTACAAATGATCAAATATATCAAAAGTCGACAAAAATCATGCCTTTCAAACATTTGACCCTTCAAGTCAAGCATGTACAAAAAGAATTTAAAGGACACTTTTACAAAGATGAAACACTTTATCATTATCTCCCTTTTACAATCTTGGCGATCAAATCAAATTTTCCCAGTCAATATTATATTACATGCATGTTTAAAACAAAGTAATCAACCCTTCAAGTTAATCACACATACATGTTCAAAATACTAGGAAATGATCATCCCTGTGCTCATGCATATCATTCTCATGCATGCATTTCATCCTTCAACTTTCTCTTAAGTACAATCATAAGTACAAGATCCTCGATCACATGTACATGTACTTTCAAAGTTGAAATGAATATACTTTTTCCGCAATAAAGTGAGTCTCGTACTCTACTTTTCCATCCTACAACTTGCATTCCATTAGCAAAGAAAATGCAAATAGATTTGATACATTTCTTTTAACATCAAAAGACATGCAACTTTAATTGGATAAGAATTCTAACCATTTCTTACCAATCCACATCAAAGGCACTTCCTCTAACTGCACATCGACATCAACATGTGGATCATCCTGACACATATCAATGATGGAAATTCCTTTCCATTCTTGCCATACTCTTTTTCCACCTTCTTCAAATTTCGTGGAAGCATTGTTGAATTCAAAGTACAACACCTTTCAGTAGTATGTCCTTGCTTATGGAAATAAGTACAACACATGTTCATCTTCTTGACAACATATTTTTCCTTGTTCAATGGACCTTTGGCTTCTTGCCTCTTTTCCTTCAAAATTTTCCTGTATGTGGCCATTCTTTTCCAACATCTAGAAACACTATGGTTAATCAAACCACAAAAAGAACATTAAATTCTTTTCCAATGCTTATGTGGAAATTTACCATGCTTTACATGATCAAAGGAAATATGATTGAAATCAAATTTATACCTTTCTCTTTCATCTTTATTACCTTCATGAGGAGGTGAATCGAATGAAGAAGAAGCTCCCTTTGGAACACCATCATCTCCTTTAATGGTTTTAGAGCTTTCACAAATCTCTTGTTCAAGTGCATGGTTATGCACACCTTCTTCCTGCAAGGTATGTTTCAAACTATTAAATTCCCCAAGAATACAATATTTACCAACTTGAGGTAGAGAACTTGAAATGAAGCTCATTCTAGGAATCGTTTCAATTGCCTTCATGGCTGCTTTGGAACTTTCACCATAAGATTTTCCACAGCCAAGACCCAAATACTTAGGCCTTTCCTCAATCATTATTGGCTCAACAATACCTTGTGCATGTTTGCCCAATCCTTTTCCTTCATATCCCATTTTCGACATCAAATTGGACCCTATGCCTTTGGTATGTTTCTCAAAAGAACCAACATAAACATTCTTAGAAGAATTTGAAGACAAACTAGAATTGTTTACCTCTTTTTCAAGCTGATACTTGGTGAAGGCTTCTTTGGCAACAAGGAGTTGTGTCTCTAAATCATGCATCCTTTCCAGATTCATATTTGCAATATGAAGTTGGCTTTCCATTTCTTGCAATTGGTCAGAAAGCAACTGCTTCTCTTCCTTCATGGAATTCAACTGCTCTCAAAGTCTAGTGCTCTTCCTTTCATCCTCATACATTTCTCTCACCATATTCATCATGATGAAAAATTCTTGCTTCAAGCCTTCATCAAAGAATCTTGTGAAGGAGGATGATTTTGAAATCTCACTTGTGGAAGTTGTCATTATAAAAATGAACAAAAGAACTTCAACAAAATTTAGAATCTATTAAAAAATTCTTGAGTCAAATGACTAAACCAAATGACTACACCAAATGACTACACAGTCAATCTCTTATTCAAACAACCTTTTGCAAACAAACCTCTTATGATTTAAGGATTGCCTTGAGGTCCTTGGGGTAAGGAAAATGCCTTCAGCCCTTCTTCCTTCTTGTCCTCTCCTGGACTTCGCTATTAGTAGCTTTCCCTTCACCTTTTCAAACTCAAATAATAGTCAGTTTACAAAAAATAAAACCGTGAAATCCTTTGTACTGTTTAAACACCTTTCAAGTCAAACAGGCAAATAGATTTCTATGTCAATCAAGCAACTTGGCTCTGATACCATCTGATCTGAAATGAGGGTTTGAACATCTTGTCATGCTTACAAGAACCTCCCACTCCAAAGCTTAAACAAACATGATCTAGCTTATGTTGACAATTGTGGAATTATGTACTTGAAACAAGTGTATGTGTTTGTTTGTTTTCATCTGTTTAAGTGCTTTAACTTGATTTGTTTCAGCTGATATTAAACATATATATCAAACATATAATTCAGCAAATAAAAATCACACATAACAACAAATTTAATAAGGAGTTCACCCCGATCTCGTGGGCTACGTCTCCGTGAGCCCTTGTCAACTTGACTTGGATATTTGGGATTATGGCTTGAATTCTTTTACAAGTTCCACACTAAACTCCAAAAGGTTACTGATTGAAACTATGGGCTTAGAAAAACCATATACATCCTTGTCATCTCTGTCCTCTTTGTGCAAGCAGATCAAGGCTCCCTTGGACTTGATTCCTTCAGCAGGTGCACTGAGCTTCCCTGAGATTCTTAATGGCACAAACTCCTTTAGAATGCTTCAAATGTCTTTGAAACTTCTACTACTATCTCTAGCACATATCTTACATCAACAAATGACTGTACATTTGCTCAAAAAGAGCATTGTTTCCTCGATCTAGGCCTTCCTCCACGATTGGCTCTAGGCTGCCTGAAACTTCCCTTCAGCATCTCGGACTTTAGAAGTCTCCAAATTCTTCTAAAAACACCTTCATTAGATTTAGAAGGCTCATTACAGTTAGGAATTATTATTTGTTTACTGAGAATGGATATTGGTAGCTCCTGCAACAGCCTCCAACCCATTTCTTCAACGTATATGGACTGTTCCAATGGCTTCAAAAGGCCCAAATTAGCCTAGGTAGACTCTTGTTTCACTATCGTAAGTCAAAAATTGACTCTTCAGTTCATTTAATCAATTTCTCGTAGAGATCATTCACTAAATCTTTCTAACTCCACTTAAATGGAGTTAAATTTGGCAATTCCCACCAATTTTGGAGGTTCGCCAGGCCTGATCGCTGGCTGACCATAACCGTCGACGTAACTGCTGGAAGGCGCGCACATAGGCAGTTTATCTAGGCAGATATGGTTAGGCTAGCGGGTTAACTAACCGTAACTGTCAGGCTGAGCATGCATGTGACCGCTATTACCGGTGATGGTTAGGGATAATGTTTGTTAATGTTAACTGCTAGCGGGTTTTGGAACCGGTGCATATGAACACAGTTTTGGGACCGCTGGCGGTCTATTCCCAAACAACAAACCGTAACATAACAAATATAACATGCAACCATAGACTGTTAAGAAACAACTTGTAGTGGAGATGGTTAGAGCGCATGTTTTCCCATGGGAGGTCACGGGTTCGATCCCACTTGACCCAAAATATATTTTTCCATACCAATTCAGGGCCACATGGAGACCTCTGGGCTTTCCACATGTTGGCTCATGATTGGTCCATCCAGAAGGAATATTCGAGTGAATATTTTGGAGAATATTCTAGGGAATATTCCTCGAAATATTCTTTTTTTAATATTTCCAAAAATCAAATTATTCTTGAAAATTGTAGTTTACTGGACATTTTTAAAATGCAATAAATCCTCCATATGGTGTCCTTTTTTGGAACCATTTATGGTGCCGAAATTAGGAAGATGAGATCTATCCATTCATTTAGGCTTGACACACTTTCGAACACTTTGAAATTTGAGCAATCACTGAAGTCCTGGATCAATATCTGATCAATACATGTATTGGGTGCTATTGCACATCAGTTATAGATGGATGCATTGTATTGTATATACTGGGCATAGGTGTATGTGTTGTATGTCAGGTGTAGATGCATGTATTGCATGGTGTGGTATGCGGTGTGGTTGTATGTGTCTGTTGCACTATGTGTCTATGCACATGGTTGAGGAGAAGGAACTGGGTGTTTTCGGGTGTAGAAACTGATCCAGAGTGCGTACAAAATAAAGACGAAGGTAGAAGCTAAGGATTGATGAAAGGATAAGTAACTGTATTATATTTTGGTTTTAGTATGCATCTGATTTATGATTATGGTCCATGATGATTACATGTGATCTATGATTTTGTTTTATGATGGTTACATGTCATTTATGATTTTGATGGTTATGTTTGAGCTAACTTGATGTGATATTTTTATACATGTTGACTTGGTCAAATATGCTAGTTTGACTTGTTGTGACAGGAAGCAAACATGATTGCAAATGTACCGTATTGACAAGCTACCAATGAGGTATGATGTGAATTTATTTTAATTTATTTTAAAACCGATGGAAGCTATGTGCGTGGTACAGGAATCATGAACATGCTCGGTTGGGTAGTTGAAATCAACTACAAGAATTAGCAGCTTGAAATGGTGGTTTGGTAGTTGCTTATGGTGGTTTGGTAGTTTCTTTACGGTGGTTTAGTATTTTATTTATGTTGGTTTAGTATATGCTTTATGGTGATTGATATATGCTTTATGATGGTTTATATATGCTTTATGATGATTTGATATGTGCTTTATGTTGGTCGATACATGCTATATGATGTTTTGATATATGCTATATGATGATTAGTGTATGAATGATATATGTTTGGTATATCATTTGGCATATGTTTTGGTATATATATTTTGATGATGTTTTTATCTGTACACCCGTGTATGGATGTAAATACCATAACGAGCTGTGTTATAAAGCTCCACTATGCGGTATGGGTGTTATGTTATTATGCTATCATGTGGTTATGTGTAGTGAAGTAAAATTATAAGTGCAGACACAAACAAATTTCTCTAGCCCGATAATGGGTCTAGCCACAATAGATACATGTAGAATTTCTCACTATAGATCAATAGATTATGCAATTTACTAAAGAAAAATAAAAGATCTACTTCTACAACAAACTTATGGAAGCTTAATCAAATTGCGAAAGATCAAATAGAACACATATAGCTAAGAATGAGAATGCAATCACACATGAACACAGAAGAATACTTTGGGGAAAGCCTCAGCTAAAAACCCCGATCTCTATATTATCATACAAGTGGAAATATGTTCAGATTACACAAAACATTAGCTCACAAGCTATCCTGCTCTCAACACAATCGAACAATACAACCCACAGACTGAATAGACACAAGATATGCCTTCCCTTAGCCCTCCAAGCCTCCTATTTCCTTGCACAGTTTTCCTTGAGGTCTAATGCTGCCAACTGCGCGAATTGGCATCATCACACACTCACCAAACCCAAAAGTAACTACGCAATCTCCAAGGAATGAATTCCTTCTGCATGCAAGAGATATCCTCCATGGAATATTCGTGCAACTGATAGTAAACTGTCCCATCATCTAATCTCAAATGGGTCTCTGTCTGCTGACATGCATGAGTTATTTATGAGAGAATATTCTTTTATCTGAAGTGCAGCAGTTACATGCATGCATGCATTAACTAACTGAACTCACAATTAGTTCAACAAACTATTTGATCTAATCTAACCAGACTTAACTCAGTTAATTGAACTAACTAATTAAAACTCAAAGTACAACTCATCCTGTTCTCCTTTAATCAAGAGATAACTTCCTCAATCAATGGAGAAACTGTTGCATGTCTTCACATAGACTTCATGTTTGATTTTCTACAACTAATTAACTCAAGATGAATTAATTAATTATTTTACAAACAACTACTAAGATAAAATTCAAATTTTAATTCTCAATTTTAGTTTAGGGACTAACTAAAATTGGACTGTATCCTGAAATGCTATTTATAACAATGCTAATTTTAGCACTTCTATTTTCAGCATTTCTTGTTGTTATTTTCAACAACCCCTCTCAACAAGAAAGGGATTATTAGTAACCCCAATCCTGTCTCTGCAGAACTTGAACTTGCATTTTGACAATGCCTTAGTCAAAATATCTGCATCCTGTTCCTCGGTCGAAACATACAACAACAACATCATCCTCTTGAACACACAGTCTCGAAGATGGTGATATCGGATATCAATGTGCTTGGACATGTCATGAAAAACTGGATTCTTAGAGAGTATGGTACAACTTTGATTATCACAGTAGATCACAGTTCGATCCATCCTCTGACCTACAATCCCACTAGAATCTTCTGCATCCAAATGGCCTCACATGTTGCCTGACTGAAAGCAATGTATTCAGCCTCTACTGAGCTAAGGGAAATTGACCTCTGTTTCCTGCTATACCAGGAAATTGTAGCTAAACCAAGGTTGAAGATTCCTCCAGAAGTGCTCTTCTGGTCTGATGGACTTCCTACCCAATCCACATCTGTGAAGCCCTGAAGCTTCACACCCTTTGTCTGTTTGTACCACAATCCATACTGAGATGTGCCTTTAAGGTATCTCAGTACATGCTTCGCTGCCTTCCAAAACAGATTGGTAGGCTAAACCATAGCTTGACTTAGCTGGTTCACCACAAAGCATAAGTTTGGTCGTGTGTTCACTACACACATAAGTGAACCCACAAGCTGCCGATAAACAGTAGTAACTACTACCTCACCTGAAGTAGCATCCTCCTTCCTCCAGTTCCCAGCTTGAGGAGTCTGCATGGGCTTGCACTTCTCCATGTGAAAGCACCTAAGTATCTCATTGGCATACTTTCCTTGAGACACAAACGATTCCCCATCTTTCTTCCACACTTCCATGCCTAGAAAGTAGTGCGTTAGACCCATGTCTTTCATCTCTAACTCTCTTGCAAGACTTCATCAGCTGATCATCACCTGTCAAAATCATATCATCCACATAAAGAACAATGAACAATGGCTTAACTTATACCATGATGTGGTAAAGGTTCAAATTTGCTTCACTCTTGGTGAAGCTTAACTCGGTGAAACAACTGTTGATCCTGGTGTACCAAGCATGAGGTGCTCGCCTTAGCCCATATAAAGCCCTCTTGAGTTAGCACACATGCGACTCACGATCAAAGGTCTCGAAACCTTCTGGCTGCTCAATGTACACCTCTTCCTGAATATTCCCATTGAGGAACGGGGTCTTCACATCCATCTGATGGATCTTCCAACCCATCTGAGTTGATAGTGCCAACATCAATATGATAGATGAGTACCTTGCTACAGGAGTAAAGGTCTCATCATAGTTGATCCCCTCGACTTGTGAGAAATCTCAAGCAACAAACCTTGCCTTCGGCTTCTCAACATTGCCATCAACTGCTTGCTTTACCTTGTAAATCCATCTGGAACTAACCACTAACTTGTCCTGAGGTCTTGGGAGAACATCCCACACACTGTTACGAATGATAGAGTCGTACTCCTCTACCATGGCATCAACCCAGACTGGTTGCTGCACTGCCTCCTCGAATGAAGAAGGTTCAAACTCTACACACTCCCCAACCAGGGCCATGTAACCAGTGTACCTCTCGGGTGACCTCCTCTATCTGCGCTGAGAAGATGGCTGTCCTACATTCTCTCACGCACCCATCATCAACCTGTTAGCTTCCCTTGAGCGTTTCCACCCATCTCTGGAAGACTTAGTATGAGTGGATGTCTCCACTCCCAGATCCTCTGCATGCAGCTGCTCTACATCAATCTGAGGCTCCTACTCCTTAGGAATTGTAAGTTCCTCCTCTGCATGCAACTTGAACTCCCTCTCAAGTGATACTCACATGGCTTTCTGCTCGTCGAATTTCATATTTCTGTGTACCACTGTCCTCTGATTGGTAGGTAGGTACACTTGATAGTTGTGGAGTGTACCAGTGCACCCCACAAGTATCCCCAACTCAGCCGTTGGATCTAGCTTCCTCTGGGAATCTCTGGTAACATGGAAATAAACCGATGATCTAAGGATCCTAAAGTGACTCACATCTGGTCACTTCCCAGAAAAGGCCTCCATAGGTGTCTTCATTCCCAGTATATGATGCAGGCTTCTGTACTACAAGTATTCTACTGTATTGCATGCCTCAACCCTCAAATGCAGTGGCACAATTTGTTCATGCAACATCACTCGAGCTGCTTCCACAATCGATTTTTTCTTCCTTTCGTTCACCCCATTTTACTGTCGGTTATGGGGTGCGGTCAACTCCTGTTTAATTCCTTCTGCAGTGTAGAAGTCCTTAAACTGTTGTGAGACATACTCGCCACCATTGTCACTATGAAAGGATTTTATTTTCTTTCCAGTTTCTTTCTTTGCCAAGGCTTTAAACTCACAAAACCTCAAGAAGGTCTGATCCTTCTTTTACATAAAGTAGATCTAGCATCTACGAGAAAAATAATCAATAAAAATAACATAGTACCTTTGTTTAGTGGTGGAGGCTGTAGAGAATGGTCCACAAACATCTGAGTGAACTCACTCCAGGATTGTTCCAGCTCTACTGTCTCAATCTTGAAAGGAATATTTTACATACTTACCTAAGGTACAACCTTTGCATGTATTCGTACTCCAGTTTTCCCTTGGAAAGTCCGATAGAAATTTGTTGCATGATCTTCAAGGCCCCATGGTGCAAGTGGCCCAGTCTTCTATACCATAGCTCGCTAACATCTTGGCTTTGCACCACCTCTACTTTGGAACTCAATGCAACACAATCATCTACCTCTAGCTTGTAGAGATTCTTAACTTGAATCCCAATCCTCTCGGTCTGTCCAGTACCGATATGCCTCAAGAATACTTTCCTCTACTAAAGACTACATCATAACCTTTATCTTCTAGCATAATGACAAACATAAGATTCTTCTTCAGACCTGGTACACACTTTACATCAGTCAGGGTGAGAGGAGCTCCATGCTCCCTCTAAAACAAAACCGTACCTTCACCTGAAACATGGTACTTTCCATCATTTCCCATCTCAATCTGCATCTGGAGATCCTTCTCCTCCAGGGTACTGAAAAGATTCTTGTCATTGGACATGATCCACTGTCCATGTACTGAACGCATCCCACCATGGATGAAACCATGCATGCGATGAGAGAGAAATCCAACTCAAACTGTGAGGCTAGTGCCTCACTTTCTAATTCCTTCGAGGATCCCTTCTTGGATTTCTTCTGTGGACAATTTGTAGCATAATGGCCCACTTCATGACAATGAAAGCATCACACTTTCAATTTTTCAAACTTCTTCCCACCATGGGAAGAACTGGATTTGGGATGGGATGCCTTCCCTTTCCCTTTCCTCGCCTTACTTGCTAAGGCTAGATTTTCTTCATCATCTTGTTTTGATGAAGATCCATCTTTGGTGCTTCTTCTTATCTCCTCCTGCATCATATCTGACCAAAGTCGATTCCAATCTTGCAATTTCTCTCTTCCATTAACCGAGTCTTGGTAGCTATGCTATCTCTTAGGAAGATCGAGGAGAGCAAGACTCACCATGTAATCATCGACTGTCATGATCCCTACACTTCCAAGCTCATCCCTGCAGGTGGTGAGCATGTTCAAATATGTAGAGATCATGTCACCCTTTTCACACTTGATTTTCCGAAGCTTGTCTTTTAGCGCTAGCTTCATCTGATCGTTATTGTTCTGATATATATCTTTCAATGTTTTCCACATCAAAAACAGTGTCTACTTCCCATGGAGGCTCGAGACAATGTGGTTTCAAACTCCTTCTAGGAGGATTCTCCTCTCTCTAGCCACACAATTCTTCCATTCTGCCAATTCTATAGCATTAGCTACTGCCATATTGGGGACTTCTTGATTAATGAAGTCCTTTAGACTATTGTCCTCTAATACTGCTTCCATGTGATCCTTCTGTTAGCACCTAAATCCGCCTTAGGCTGAAGGAAGGCAAAATTCAGGGTAACCACAAACCACGCTCAGTCTGGTAGCTAGCCCTACCAGAACAGGAGAGGGATCTCTCCGAGTCACGCTCAGTGAATAGATAAACGATATGTCCTGAGATGACTTACAGTGAAATATTGATCTTAGGCTAGTAAATAAATATGGAAACAAGAAGCAATTTTGTATAAATGACCGCGTTTCTGGATGGTATGGGACCAACGAACAGTAATGAGTAGAGAATTTAACACAAAGGCACAGATTACTTCGTGAGGCAAGACAGGTGGAAAGTCTAGCAATTTAATTTGAAATAATGCGGAATGGAAAGATTGTTTAGGAGGGTGAAAAGGGCATAAACACATGGATCCTTTTCAATAGAAGAAGAGCACGGAATGTGAAATTTTCCCACAGGCAGAGCATTAAACATGAATTCTACCTTATCTTACTTATAAAACTTCACTGGAAATGAATATGAATTAAATGTGAAACATAAGAAATACATATGAAACATAAAGAGAACACATTTGCTACACTCACAACCACATGAATCTCATGAAACAGAGTCGCTGCCTTTCATTATTCCTCTGTCAAAATATACAATGAAGAATTGAGTTTCTCTCCCACAGTCTCCCAGAAATTACAACCAACCAACCCTTTGCAAATGGTTTCCATACAATAAATAAACTATGCCATGAGGAAATAGAATGACCAACAGTTGGGGAGTTTTTCGAATCATTACAAAGTGGAAGTGGAAAGCCAACCATTAGTTACAGGTGCAGCCTTACAAAAATGACAAATGGCTTGGGTGACTGCTCACCTTCCTTTGCCACTTGGATAGAAGCCAACCTTTAGCGGAAATACTTTAAATTTTGCCTTAGGTGTCGGAAAAAGTGTAGTGTAGATGAGCAGGCCCACTTGGAGAAAGTCGTGAATCGAAATGTCATGAAGCGGAAGTGATTTTGGCCTTTTTCTCTATATGCACCGTGCCCAAATCTATATGCGCCGTGCCACTTTAGAGGCTGTTTTGAGGTACCTGCAGGTGTTATACAACAATTTGTCACCGTCCCTGTTACCCCTCTCCCACATCTTGGAGGACTCATTCCGGGACCTATGAGAAGTGACATGACCTACAAACACTTGCATTGCATTCCCCTGAACATGAACTTCATTTCCCCTGAAGACATCTCCTACTTAAAACCCCTAAAAATAGCCCTTTTTCCATTGGCATGGTTCCATAGTGAAGCCCTCGCGCCAATGGGGGAAATATTCCAAAGAGGGCGCGCCAATTGGCACTCTATCACAGAGTCGCACTCGCACCAACCATAATCAATGGTGTTTTTTAACAAACAAATAGTGGAAGATTCATCCTAACAAATTCCTGGACTAAATCTATCTTGAGTTGGGTGGTTTGGCTTTGGCTCTCCATAGAGAGGAAGTAGTTTGCCACCTCTCATGGAAGCTTCTTTAGTGATAGAGCCAATCCCATGATTATTTTGGATGATCCCAACTCCCCTTCCTCCATCTATAAAAGCTTGTCCATTTTCCTTGGCAAGCTAGTTCCAGAGATTTAGAATTGTCAAGTTTCCAAGAGCTTCATGCTGCAAGAGCATTCTTCATTCCCATAAGGCCAAATCTAAGTAAGGAGATTCTTATCCAACAACCAAAGAGAGAGAGGCTTTTTCCTAATCCCAACAAGCTTTGCAAGACATGTGCTGCTGATCACCCAGCCAAAGGAGGATCTGACGTCAGAACCATGGTTGTATTCTTCTTTGATTATTATCAATAAACAACTATTTTTATGGTTCCACTCTTATTGTTCTTTGTGATAATGATGAGTTATGTCCTTTCTGACTGATATATAGTTGCATATGTTGGATTTTATGCTTGTGTTTGTGTCGTTCTTTGTATGTGCAGGTGTCGTGGGGATCGTGATCTGCCGGAGCAAAGGAACGGGAGCGTCACCTCTTCTACAAGCACTAGCGTTGGAATCCAGGTAGGCCCTCTTCATTGGTATTTAATTTGCAATTAGGAACTTGCGCGGTAGCATTGTATGATTGTTCCTAGACCCGGTCTAGGCTAGTAGGGATTGCCTTTGTCCGCAGAGGGGATTTACCTCCTCAACAATTTGGCGACTCCATTGGGGAGCTTGTCTTGTCTTTTTGGTTGTTTCTTGGTTTTTACCTACTTGGTTAGCCTTCTGGGTTGAGTTCTTTTGTTGTTTCTCACCTCTTGTTTTACCTGGTTATTGTTGGCCTAGCTTTGGATTGCTTGTTTTTTATTTTTGCATAGAAAACTTGATTGGCGTACTTTTATAGCGTAAAAGTCATGCAAATTGGCGCTAGTTTCTCATATATAACCCATGCCAATCCTTAAAAGGCGCTAGTTGCAGCCTGACAGTCGCGCCAGGCTTGAGAAATTTTGAAGTTTGCTTGGTTTTGAGCCTCCTGAGCTTGGTTTTTGTTCTGGGTACCTTTTTTCGACTACTTGAGTGTGTTGGAGTCTTGTTGCACTAGCTTTAACCTTTACCCTTTAGGTGTTTTCCTTTTTCTATCGATTTCACGTTTCTAGCCCTAAGGCATCTAGTGGCTTTGTGTGTCGAGCCTTCCTTAGGTGTTTTTGGTCTTCTATTGGTCCAGTCGACTCTCTGATTGCTCCCTTGCACTCGTTTAGTGGTTGTTAATCATTTTATTGTGTTATTTGAGTGATTTTCCTCTTTTTCACTTGAATGCCACTTTGTTTCGCTTTGGGCCTAGATTACACGACTCATTTGTGTCTTTGGGACTTTTCTTGTTTTTGAAGGATTGCTTTGTCATCTAGGGATCTGATTGTGATTGTATTGAGTGGAATTTGTTTGTTATCATTTCTCAAAGTCTGTTTAGTGCATCTTGCCATCAACATAAAAAAAATCTCTTTTGCTTTGCATTAGTTAATGTGAATTAGGGTTTTCATTGTTATTAGTGATTAGTGACTTTGAAGAAAAGTTTGTTAATTTCCATTAGCTGCATTAGAGATATTGTTGGTTGTTTTATGATCATTTTGTTTGTGTTAAAGCTCTCAAACTCTCTCGTAGCTAGCATTCATCGAATGAAATGATATATTGTGGCATATAGTTTGCATTTAGGAAATGTTGAGACATTACATATGGTAAGGCCTGAAAACTAAAACATAGTACAAGATCAACTTTAAAATGAATTGAATGAATCTAACAACGCATTGGAACATAACGAAACATATTTAGAGGTCTAGGCTAGAGACGTGCTCTGGCATCGTTAAACCTAGTCACTTTTGTTTCCACTCAAGGTTGGGTGATTCCTCCTTCTGTGACTCAATAGTGGTCTAGTACAGAATTGTGCTCCCACGTACCGTCGAGTATATGGGGAGACCCCACTAGGTTATCATCCTTTATCCATAGGAAGCCGTGTATGCCGCCTTATAGCCCGTAACACACCGAACACAACATTAAGGAAGATTGACTGCCGTATAGAAATTCCTTGGTTTTCATACGATTGCCAAGGTGTATATGCAGTTTTACGGATTGTCTGGTAAACCTTTGCCTAGTATCCCCGAGCAGTCATTTGATCTTTTCTGACTACCTAAATTTGAAAGGATCATCGAGTGCTTGTCCTTTCATGCTTGTTTCAAATCTGAAAGTGATAGAGTCACCTTTTATCTGTTTCTTGACTCTTAAAACATGAAATGGTGAAGTTTCTTAATTTCAATGTGGTGAAAATTAAATCACCCGCAATCACACGCCCTGTTAGATTCTGCTTGGCTTTGATTGTGTGTCTTGGTTTTTTTCAGCCCCGTGTGTGATTTTCCGTTCTTGATGGCAACTTTTCTAGAGTTCACCAACCCAGGAATCCCCTCTGATGGGAATCCTTGTCATTTTCCTCCTTTTGGGAATGTTGGTGCTCCTTACATGGCAAAGTTGTCCCTTCCTGGGTTAATTGTTGGGTTTCCTGTTTGGTTGTTCTCGACCTCTGTGATCCCTAATGTCTCAACTACTGGTTAATCAGTTCCTCCACTCGAACAACATCCTATTGATTCCAAGGTGGACCTCTTCCCTTCTTCATTGGTTTCTATGTCCTCATCTTCTACTTCGCCTGGTGAAAGTCTGGATTCAAGTAACTAGGTGGCTAAGAAGAAGAAGAAGAAGGCAAAGAAGAAGAAGTCTCATAAGCGAGAGGTTACAAGTGCAGCTACTACTCCGAGAACAGCTCAGGTTAGACCACCTTCTACTCCTCCGAGGAAGGTCAAGTTTCCTTGTAAATTATGCAAGAGTGACCATCTTCTTCGTGACTATCCTGGCACTCCTAGGATCTTAGAAGTATGGTCTCATGATCCAGCCTGCCCCTCATCATCCTCTGAAGCTCATGGTGATGCTACCCTATCAGCTGGCCATGGTAAGAAGAACGGGAAGATTTGATTCCCCTGTAGGCTATGTGAAGGCACCCATCTCCTTCACCTTTGTCCGCTCATGGATAAAGCTTCTGCTGTTTTGGAAAGTCTTACACCTTCTTCACCCCAACTCCCCATTGGTTATCAAAGGCTCTCTTCAAATCCTCTCCCTCGCGACAAAGAGATTGATTTAGATCCCTCTCTTGTCCATCCTCCTCTTTCCGAACCTGGCTATGCTCAGCCTGTTCGGGACCAACCATTGGTCGGAGAGAGTGTCAACTTAGGTTCACCACCTGTTGATCACTCTGTTTTGGAAGAGCGTCATGCTCATGTTCTTCTCGTCTCGTCAGATTCTCCTGAGTCCGAAAATGACTCTCCTATCCCAGCTGATCCCAAGAGTCCTTCTTCGGAGCAGGGGGCAATCATACGATTCCCCCACCAAGTAGTTCAGTCGTTTCCTTCGACTGGATTCACCTGACTGCTTGCCACCTTCCATCCCATGTGCCTTTCCAGATTATAGTACATGCTTATGATAAGGCAATACCTGGCACTGTCTTAGATGAGGGTGCATCTATTTGTCTTATGCCTTCCACTACTTGGCAAGCTTTGGGCTCTCCACAGCTTGTGCCGGTTGCACAGAATCTGCTGGAATTTGACGGAGGAACCAGTCAACCATTAGGGATCCTTCTGAAGTTCCCTATTACTTTGGGAGGCAAAACCATCTATATAGACGTACTAGTTACCCAAGGTGCTTTAGATTTCAGTCTTCTCCTTGGCCATGACTATGTTTATGCCATGGGGGCCCTTGTCTCTTCACTTTTCCATGTGGTTTTCTTTCCACACAATCGAAGAATCGCAACTATCGATCAATTATCGTTCTTTAGTCCCCCAGTTCCTCCTGCGCAGTTGTCATCCCCTCCTGGTTTTTATCCACCGATTGTATCTGCCCCACCGCAGGTCAACTATGTGGCTACTTATCCCATGCCTGTATCCAGTGATGTTGTTGTCATACATAGTGTCTTGGGGGCATTGGGGCCTGACTTCCAAGATGTTATCCTTCCACCTAGAGTGGCACTCTTGGAAGCAACGACTTCTTGTTCATTATGATGAAGTTCGTTCGGAGCATAGTTCCAATCCTATGTCAAGCTCCTTAAAAAATGAAACTTGGTCTGTTCGAAGCATAGTTCCTTTCCTATGTCAAGCTCCTTAAAAAATGAAATTAGGTCTGGTCAGAGCATAGTTCACTTTCCTATGTCAAGCTCCTTAAAAAATGAAACTGGGTCTGGTCGAGCATATTTCCTGATCTTGTTTCAAGCTCGTTAAAAAATGAAACAAGGGTTATGAGGATAGTTCTTTTGCTATGTCAACCTCATTAAAAAAATGAAACAACTCCCTTTCCCAATCGAGTATTTTGATTAAGATCTCGTAAAATACAAGTCGATTCTTTCCAAGATCTTGCAAGTGAACCTTCATTTCATCCACTTTTTTGAATGCAATGAAGCTTGGGGGGCATGTACCCCATTTTGCGTCATTATGCTGGGGGCATGCGAACTTATTACAAGCATATTTTTTCGTTTCAAGCTTGTGTAAACATGAAACCGAATCCAAGCAGAGTTCTCCATCATTCAAGCTTGTGTAAAAATGAACCCATACCCGATGTACATCTCGTGATTGCCATTTTTATCCGCTAAATTTTGTTAGATGAGCCTTGGTTGTTTTCATCCCATTGCCACCATCTCTTTGGCCGATTATATGCTTTCACTTGCTTGTTTTCCTTTCTTGAGGGACCGCAGTTCATAGTGGTTTTGTTAGCCAGCCTCTTCACCATTACATGTTTTGAGTAGTTCCACCATTGCTAGAACCAGTTGCTACCCTTTATACCACTCGTTCCTCTAGGACGAGTCACCTTTAAGCTCTTTTCTGACTCGTAAAATATGAAAAGATTGCCGAGTAATTTTTCCCTTTTTGACTCGTTAAAGAGAATAAAAATGGAGTCATCTTTGTACTCTTTTCTGACTCTCTAAATATGAAAAGAATGTCGAGTTATTCCTCTTGACTCGTTAAATGTAAATAAGAGGTGGTTGTCTTTAAACTCTTTTCCGCCCGTGTAAAGATGAAAATATCGTCGAGCCTTTGTCGTTTTAGGCTCATTAATGGTTACGAAGCGACATGATTTCGGTCGCTTTTTTACTTTTTTCAGGTCAAAGTCACTAATCATGAAAAGTACTCCTCGATCATAATGGTCGGGCTGTTCTTTCGAGCGTTGTTTTATACTTTTTCAGGTTCGAGAGACAGAACTTTACGAAAAAGTACACCCCTAGAGTTTACTTTTCCGTTGTTTTTTCAAACTCTCTAAACATGAAAAGGCGCCGAGTTCTTCCTTTGTCAGACTCGTTAAAACTTAATGACATCGGATTCCATCGAAATGACGCCTTTCAAGCATATGCTATCCCCGTCAAGCTTGTCATCAAAAAATAACTGGGGTACTCGCCAGAAATGGTGGGGACAATGGAACCACAATTATTGTCGTGTCGGAAGTATGTCGCTCTTGAACATGGCACTTGTCTGCATTCGTGTCTAGGTGGGGACATCTCATCTTGTTTTTACACTTGACTCCATGGGTTTGCATTATCCTGTTTGACCTCTCAACTGCTCATTGCCCTGTCACCATGACCCCTGATCATTTGATGTCAAATGCTACCAAGTCCACTGTCGTACCACCAATATGTTCAAGAGAAGTTGACCTCTGCAGAATACTCAACCTCCCTCTGATACCTCACATAATCCTGATTCACAAAACATTTTTATCCTTCTCTGTCTCGTGTCGATGATGTGGGAAACATTATGGCCCACCTTCGATTAAGGTCACTTCCTGTCGACTTCAGCTCATTATCCAGGAAGTTGACTTAGAGACTCCCTTCAGGTGCCTAGGAGCCTGCATGCCTCAACGGAAGGTTCTTCGTGTTCGACACGAGGTTTTTATCATTGGCCTCCGATCGAATGATTCTATGGGTGTTCGATGCTGGCTCCCTGATTCGCACGCCGTAGATTGTACCTATAGTACCTTGAGGACCATTGTCATTATTGGTGGTACCTCTCGCATCTGTTAATAGCTTTCATCATTGACTGGTAATCAGATGATGTTCTTGCATGTTTGACTTCGAATCCCATATTCACATGCATGAACTTGTACTTTGTTCGGGTTGAGATGGAGCGCAAGACCCTGGATTTTGTCTGTTGAGACCCAGGTTGCGATTTTGTGGATTATTATGATCATTACATGACTCATTCACTGGATGGCTACGACCATGCCTGATTCTATTTATCGATCCTTACTGGATGGCTACGCCCATACCTTGGATCTAGATTTTTATGTACTCTGCTATGGATGGCTGCGCCCATACCACATACATCATGTACTCTAGATATCAGTTGTAGGTTCTCTAGCGGTAGTGTTTTCAGTTGGCCATATTCTTGTAAAGCATTTCACCCCCCTCTCTCTCGAGCCTCATGCTTTAGGGGGCATCTGTTACACAACAATTTGTCACCGTCCCTATTACCCCTTCTCCCGCATCTTGGAGGGCTCATTCAGGGACCTGTGAGAAGTGACATGACCTGGAAACACTTGCATTGTATTCCCATAAGTATGAACTTCATATGCCCTGAAAACACCTTCTGCAAAATACCCATAAAAATAGCCCTTTTTCCATTGGTACAGTTCCACTATGTATCACTCGTGCCAATGGGGGAAATCCTCCAAGGAGGGTGCGCCAGCTGGCTCTCTGTCTCAGAGTCGCACTCGCGCCAGCCCAATTGGGTAAAGTTTTTAACAAACAAACTCATGAAGGTTCTTCCTAAACCACTCATGAACTGAATCTATATTGAGTTGGTTTAGTTTGGCTTCTAATCTCCATAGAAGGGAAGTAGTTCTCCACCTCTCATGGAAGCTTCTTAGTGATAAAGCCAATCCCATGAATCTTATGGATGATCCTAACTCCTTCTCCTCTATCTATAAAAGCTTGTCCTTTTGCCTTTGACAAGTTAGTATCCAAGTTCCAAATTCTAAATCCCAAAGTCTGAGAATTGCTAAGTTCATGCTACAAGAAGCCTTCTTCATTCCCATAAGGCTAAATCTAAAGTGAGGAGATTCTTGTCCAGGTAACCAAGGAGAGAGAGGCTTGTTCCCCATTCCGAACAAGCTTTGCAAGGCATGGGCTGCTGATCACCCATCCAAAGGAGGATTTGATGTCAGAACTATGGTTGTATTCTTCTTTGTTTATCAATAATAATAGACGACTATCATTATGGTTCCACTCTTATTGTCTTTTGTAATGATGATTG
>APFE030707551.1:0-99600 GCA_000404065.3 Pinus taeda | reverse complement strand
ACTCCATTGTAGAGTTAAATATCCTGGGATAGTTGTGGATGCATTGTTCAAATTCATATTGTGGGTAGATGCTGGGTGAAACTTGAACCGTGCACCATTAGTGGTATCAGAGAAGAATTGAGGCCAAAGCAGAATTACTATCAGAGTAGAAATAAAGCGGGGAAGATTTCTACGAAAAGGAATTGGCACACACGAAAAGGTAATGTGTTGAATGATAAGGACTACAGTGGGAGATTGTAATAGTTCCAATAGAGGCTTGGAGTAAGTAGGAACAGAGGATTCCTTGAAGGAATGAGAAAGCAAGATTTCTTACTGCAAGTTTTGAAGGAAAGAGGAATTGGAGACAAAACAGAGGACAATCCATTCAAAGGACAACTGCAATGGTGAAACAAGATCATGCTGAGATCTTGGAAGTGAAGTAATGTGTTCTGTTTTAAATTAGGAATGTGTGTTTTTTATTCTAATGCACAGGTGACAGAAAGAGAAGCTGTGACAAGAACAGGTGAGTTCTTAAAGACAGAGTAAGGAGAATACTCTAAAGGAGAAGTGGTAGTGAACCTGAAGAATCCAGCAAGAGATTGGACATAGAGGACAACTGAAGTGTTCTCAAGAGGAGAGTGAGAGATTGTAGAAGCCTAGAAGGAGCAAAGGTGTTCCTCAAGAAGAGGTTCCAGATAGAGGACCCGTGCTTACCAAAAGACTGAGTAAGGAGAGCTTAGCAAGGTAATATTACAGCCAGGAGGACTAACTGTTGCAGAGGCTTGTTGCAAAAGAGCTCATGAAGAAAGAAGAGAAGAAGATGACTACTGATAATCATAGCAGAGGTTCATAGAGAAGCCACAGTAGAATATATGAGAAGAAGGTTTCCAAGGAAAATGGCAAGAAGATGAGTCAAGAGGAAATTGACAAAGAGGTTGCTGAATTAAAAGAACAACTCAATGCATTAAGGAGAATGCTTGAGGAAAGCAAGTGACTAGGTTAGGTCTTGAGGAAGAAGCTAGTGGAGTGGCACGAGATGCAGAGAAGGCTACAACAAATGCAAGTAAGGTGGCTGAAGGGAAAACTCAAGGAAGTTGAGTTAGAAATGGAAGAATCCATTTGTGAACCAGAACATGGGGAAATTCTGGGAGAAAGTGTAGGCTACACTGAAGCTAAAGAATGTAGGTCAAGTGAAGATCTCATGGACTATTGGGATAGTTCAAAATAGCATGAGGAGATGTTGATTGAAGATGAAGTTCTGAGAGAAGATGAAGACTTGAAGACTAAAAATTCAATTGAGCCCAAGGGGTCTAATGGTTTTAAATCTGACAATCTGTATGATTGTAGGTAAACTAGGTGAAACACAATTTGCTGATATTGTCATGAAGAAGGGAGAAGACTAGCAGAATCTAAATTTTGTTATGGGAAAAAATGAGATAGATATATCTCATATACAACTGGAGAAAGATGTCAAGCAATTAAGTGAAGGGCTTGAGGAGATTGAAGAAGAGACCATCGAATAATTTATGAATCATATGAATGTATTGGAACAACAAGGAGATATTATAGTTGAACCATCAAGTGAGACACTAGGGTCTTATATTTTTAAAATTGATAGTTTGTGTATGATGGTAGATATTGCAGGAGAAAAACAACCATTTGAAGATATCTTCAGAGAAGATAAACAACAAGGGACTGAAGGCAAACTTGAGGAAGAGATTATGTTAGCTGAAAACATAGTAAAGGATCATGAATTCACTATGATGATAGGCACAGTAAAGATAGCCATGGAAACTGTTGAGACAGACAGTAGGGAAGAAGGACATCTATTGAAGGATGTTAAGAAGGAGGAACCCTATGCAAAGGATTTAACCTTGGGAAAAGGAACACTAATAAAGGAGTGTTTTGAAGAGGATGGACTATCTTTTGAAGATATTGAAAGTCTGGAGGAGTATTCTAGGAGAACATCGTATGATGGAGAAGACCTCTTGAATGAGGGAAGTAGTGATTTGCTACAACAAAAAGACCTTGAGATTACAAGGATCAAAGAAAGACAATGTTTTAATACTATAATACAACATGTAAAGGATGAATCTGGAAGAAGAGAGCATTGTGATGAAGTGCTTGTTAAGTGTGAAGAAGATATTAAACTACCAGAGAAACTGATGAGAGAACTTGATGGTAGAACAAAAGCTGCAGTTACAGTTTCTGAAGAAGAAGATGTGTCCCAAGTAGGCATGAAGATAGGAATATGCAATAATTTGTTTGTAGGTCCATTAAATAGCATGAATGAGTATGAGTATGTGATCAAAGAGATTGAGCAGAGATTGTTTTAAGATGGTAAAGAGGTAGTAGGAATCAAACAATTTCAAAGTAAAGATAACCAGTAGCAGGTTAAAGGAGGAGGAGTTCACTATAGTGGAAAAGAGCAGGAAGGCATCAATAAAATAGATGGTGTGGAAGAGAGATTAATGGACAGTCTCATGAATTCTGCTGAGAATTCGAATCAGCATACTGATATGCTGACAGAGGAAGAGGAAATAGAGCAACAAACTGAAATGTTGCCAAAGAAGGAAGAGGCACCAAGGCCTCATGTTTTTAGTTTTAACAAGTGTTTTGTGAATCTAGGTTTTGTTGCAATTGCTGGAGGAAAAATGGCACCAAGTAAAGCAAGAGAAAGTAAACCAAAGAATGAAGAAAGTAAAAGAAAAGTCAACATAGAAGACAACAATAGTAACCTGAAACAAAGAGAAGAACATAAAAGTAAGAAGTAGAAGATGGACCAGCCCAAAGATATGCTGGACATAGAAATTAAAGAAATATGGCAGCAGATGATAAAGCAATTCAAATGGAGGAAACTGGTAACAGTAGCAAGCAAGATCAATCAGAAGTTGAACCTAATTGACAGGAAGAAGAAAATGGAGCAAACAACAACAGAAGTGTAGTGACAGCAAAGGAATAAAGCATCTGGACAGTTACAGAACAAAGTGTGGGATCCATGAAGACCAAGACTAAAAGACACATGATCGGGAGATCATGAATATTTTCTACTTTGGGAGTCTGATGCAGGAGCATTCAGCCCAAGGAAAATCATTGTAAATAATAGACATAGGGGGTCATGCATTTTAGGAAATAATTTTCCTAGGTATCAAGTCAATGTAGTATTTAGGCATTTAAGTGTGATTTTATTAGGTAATGGGAGAATATGTAAATGCTCTCAAAATAAATAAATGAGAACATGAGTGGTGGAAGTCAAATCCAACTCTCTAGGAGAAAGAGACAACTTTTAAGAATTAATTAGAGTAGATATGGACCACTGAACTAATAAGGAGACTTTTCTGCTTTAAAACAGAGGAAAAGATGGAATGGATAAAGTCTGCCACATATGTATGCATGTAGCAAAGATTTAGGGATTTATTTGAGTGATTTAAGGAAAAGATGGGATCATTAGCCCAATCCAAGTGTCCATATAAGCATATGTAAGCCTACGGACAGAGAGGAGGCCACTAATAGTAGAATTAGCCCTGTGTGTGTGCGAGACCGAAGTGTATCAGATGTAATCTTTGCTTTTATATTTAATATATGCAGATGTTGGTTCCTTACTGTGTCGGAGTATTTAAGAGTATTTCATGAATGTTTGAATTTTTGTGTTGAACTCATAGGTTCTATGGTAGATTGCAGGCAGAGTTCTGAAGTACGCTGGGGTGTAATACTGACAGAGGAACCACAAAGGATCGTTGAATCCAATCGAAGACCAAAGTGGAGATCTTGGGTGAAATTGCGAAGCAAGAATTCGCTAAAGGAGTTAAGCCTAGAGGAAGAGTGAGTAGCGAAAGGGCGTAAGGCAAAACCTTAAAGAAACTCAAAATACACAAAGAAACTCAAGGAAACGCAGAAAACCCAAGTAAAAGAAGATGAGCAGAGAAGAGAAGTTCGACACTCAGCAACAGTTGGATCAGTTAGATCAATGGCTGAGAATCAATTGCATCGACATGAGTCTCTTTTTAAGTTATCAGAATGTGCCTTGGAAGTTTGTACAGAGAAAATAGCGATTAATTGTGGACCATTGGATCATAGCCAGATCAATAGTCATGATTAAATTGCATATCGACGATCAGAGGAGCCAAGGGTCAGCAGTTAGGAAGGTTTTGATATCGCCGATAGCGATATATTAGTTATCGGCATCGGGGCTTATCGGTGATCGGACGTCGACGCTGGTGGAGATCAAAAGTGGATGGTAAGGGCGGACTTGATATTACTATCAACGCATCTGTATAGGGCTTGAAGTCCGGTATTGCGATAGTCGCATATCGAATGAGAAGGGTGATGAGGCACATAAGTAATGTGGCCTACAAAAGTCCAATAGCCAATAGCGATTGCGATAGAGGCTTAACCTCGATATTTGTGTAGGAGTTTACGGAAGGCGGAAAAGGTAAAGGTTGCATACGTTTTCCTTTGTAATGGGTTTTATAAGGAAAAGCACCGATATGTGTTAAGGGGTGATGTAAAGGTTTTGAGGGAGGTATAAAGCTGATAAAGAGGATTTAAGCAGGGTGATTAAGTTCCTATACACATGAACTATTTAATGGGCCTTGAATATTTATGGTCTGTAGATTTGACTCCATTGTAGAGTTAAATATCCTGGAACAATTGTGGATGCATTGTTCAAATGCATATTGTGGGTAGATGCTGGGTTCCTTAACCCTTGCACCAAACTGCGGCTCCGGCCTCCCAACCTCTGGTGGCTTTAGCCTCTACCAAGCCTCCAACCTCTGGTGGCTCATTGGCATTCTTGAGCTCCTTGGCTTTTGGCTCTTGGCTCTGCTCTTTGCTTAGCTGCGTGCTCCCCTAAAGGGAAAAGCTTTTTCTGCTCCTCGAGAGAGAACTTTTTGTCTGTGTTTTCTATGTTTTTGTAACCATTTGGTTATGCCTCTTCGAGCATGGAAGACCGATCGTATTCCAAAGAATCTATTTTCCCATTGAAAGGAATGACAACACAGGGTAACCCAATCATTTTGCCTTCCTCCTACAGAAATCCCGAATTTGAACACGTAATGGCAATACATAAGAAAAATCATGAAAAACACATCATGAGTCTTTAAGCTGGATCTCAAATGGTATGAAATAGCATCCATAATATTATTGGGTCTATGCTTCCATCGCATATTGCATATCGCGCTGTCCAAGAGTCATGGTCCATCTCCCATGCCTTTTTGCAATGCGATCAACTATCGCTGATCGCTTTATTGGCATATCACAATCACTTTATCAGTGCTATCGCAAGTCGCTCTATCACATATGTGATGGCCCAGGGTTCCTTTCCTCCCAGTGAACTGCTCCGATGTGATATACATCGCCGATCACCAATTTCTACTTACCGCCGATCGCAATTGCTCTATCGGCTCGCCCCGGTTCCGATACTACATGGTAGCCTACCTCTCATGTGATATGTCAGAGATCACAATTGGGGATTCTTAAGGCCCACTACTTCACCCTTTATCATTGTGATGCAATTCCTTTAAGGAACCCTTAGGTCCCATTTATAAGAAATTGCCTCCTTTTCTAAAGACATTGGGCAATTTTCTTTTTACAATAACTTCTTCATCCAAAATTCGTTTTAGCCCATTCAAATTGCGTCAGATTCAGAATGAAGATATCTATGCAATGAGACTATTTCCAAGAGCATACTTTTACTTTAATTTTCCTCTATGAGAAATATTTTTAGACTTAGAAGTCTATTCTAGATCCATTTCAGATCACGCCTTCCCACTAAAAAGATTCCCACTAAAAAGATTTTGGACTCCAAAAGACTAATATATTGATTTGAATAGTAACTGAGAGTATGTCACCCTATTCTTTCAGCCTCCATACACTTGCCTTGCATAGTGCCTTTGAACCAAAGCCTTTAAACACTTTCCTTCCTGGATGTGCTTGTCCTCCTGGGAAGAACTGTTTTCCTCCTTGACTTCATGCAAAACTCTTGTTGAGAAGGTTACAGAAGGTAGTTTGCAATTCTCTTCCTTGATCATTGATCTAAGGTAGCTCAAACAAATGTGAAGTTACATCTTCTTCACAAAAATTTACATTTGTATCTGTTTGACATATTGTCAACAACAACAAAAATATAGACAACAACTGGATGGCCTAAACTCTTGCTTCAACAAAAGAAAAATATTTTCACATCTTGTGACTTACCTCCATGTCTTACATCTGCCTACAAATGATCGACTAAATCCCAAGCCGACAAAATATGTCTTTAAAAAAATTGACCCTTCAAGTCAAGCATGTAGAAAAAGAACTGTAGGACTCTTTTTCAAAGATGAAACACTTCATCATTATGTCTATCTTGGAGACCAAATCAACTTTTCCCAAGTCAATATTACATGCATGTTTAAAAACAAAGTAATCAACCCTTCAAGTTAATCATACATACATGTTCAAATACAAGGAAATCATGAACATCCCTGTGTTCATGCATATCATGCTTATGCATGCATTTCATCCTTCAAATTTTGCTTAAGTACACTGTACTTTTGAAGCTGAAATGAATATAATGTTGTAGCAATAAAGTGAGTCTCCTACTCAAATTTTTCCATTCACCTTCTTGGTAAAAACCTGCAACTTACATCTCATTAACAAAGAAATGCAAATAGATGTGATACATTTCTTTTCACATCAAAAGATATGCAACTTTAATTAGATAAAAATTCTAACCATTTCTTACCATTCCATTTCAAAGGTGTTACCTTTATCTGCACTCAGCATCAACATGTAAATCATCTTGAAACACATCAATCATGGAATCTTTCTTTCCATTCCTGCCATTTTCTCTTTCCACCTTCTTCAAGTTTCGTTGAAGCATTGTTGGATACAGAGTCAAATATTTTGCAGCAATATGTCCTTGCTTATGGCAGTAAGTGCAACACATATGCATTCTCTTGACAACATGATTTTCCTTGTTCAATGATCCTCTTGAAAACATGATTTTCCTTGTTCAGTGGACCTTTGGCTTCTTGCTTCTTTTCCTTCAAAAGTTTCTTGTATGTGGCCATTCTCTTCCAACATTGCTAAACATTATGGCTATCCAAACCACAAAAGGAACATGCAGTTCTTTTTCCATGTTTATATGGAAATTTATCGTGCTTAACATAATCAAAAGGAATATGATTGGAACCAGATTTATACCATTCTTTTTCACCTTTATTAACTTCATGAGGAGGTGAATTTAATAAAGAAGTAGCTCCCTTTGGAACACAATCAACCTCTTCAAGGCTTTCAGAGTTTCCACAACTGTATGGTTCAAGTGTATGCTTATGAACATCTTCATCCTGAAAGTGATGTTTCAAGCTATTCCATTCCCCATGAATACAATCTTTACACTCTTGAAGTAGAAGACCTGAAATGAAACTCCTTCTAGGAATTATTTCATTTGCCTTCATGGTTTCTTTGGAACTTTCACCATAAGATTGTCCATAGCCAACACCCAAATACTTAGGCCTTTCCTCAACCATTATTGGGTCAACTATGCCCTGTGCATGTTTTCCCAATCCTTTTCTTTCATATCCCATTTTTAACATTAACTTGGACCCTATACCTCTTGTATGTTTTTCAAAAGAACCAACATAATCATTCTTAGAGGAATTTGAAGAAAAACTAGAATTGTTTGTCTCTTCTTCAAGCTGATACTTGACTAAGGCTTCTTTGGCAACAAGGAGCTATATCTCTAACTCATTCATCCTTTCCAGGTTCATATTTGCAATATGAAGTTGTCTCTTCATTTCCTACAATTTGTCAGAAAGCAACCGCTTCTCTTCTTTCATAGAATTCAACCGCTCTCGTAGTATGATGCTCTTCCTTCCATCCTCATACATTTATCTCACCATATCCATCAAGATGAACAAGTTTTGCTTCATTTCTTCGTCACAGAATCTTGTGAAGAAAGAAGAATTTAAGGACTCACTTGTAGAAGTTGTCATTATCAAATGAACAAAAGAACTTCAAACAATATTAACAAAGAGATTATTCAAGAAACCTTTTGCAACAAACCTCTTGTGCTTCAAGGATTGCTTTGAGGTCCTTTGGGATAAGAAGAATGCCTTCAACCCTTCTTCCTTCTTGTACTCTCCTAGACTTAGCTATCAATAGCTTTTCGTTCACCTCTACAAACTCAAACAATAGTCAGTGTACAAACAATCAAACAATTAATACTTTATTGTTTCAACACCTTTCAAGTTAAACAAGCAAATAGATTGCTCTGTCAATCAAGCATCCTGCTTTAATCAATCAAGCATCATGATACCACCTTCTTTGGTATAACTTGGGCTCTGATATAACCAACTCCGATACCACCTGATCTGGTTTGGGGCACTAGGCTTTTTGTCAGCTTACAAGAACCTCTCCCACTCCAAAGCTTAAACAATATTTGAGATCTAACTTATGTTGACAATTGCGGAATTAAGTACTTGAAATAGGTGTATGCTTGTGTTTGCCTCCAGCTGCTGAGTTGCTTTAAGTTTATTTGCTTAAACTGATATATAAACACACATAACAGTAAAATGTAGCAAATAAACAAACCATAAAGACAACAATTTAATTAGGAGTTCACCCTGATATCATGGACTACATCTCCATGAGCTCTAGTCAACTCAACTAGGCTCTCTGGGATTATGGTAATCTTCTTTTACAAGTTCCACACTCAACTCCATTGGTTTACAACTGAACCTATGGGTTTAGAATACCATCTTATCCTGGTGGTTTTCCATACTTTGTAGATAGATCTAGGCTTCTATGGACTATATTCCTTTAATCAGTGCTCTGGGCTATCTTGAGCTCCTGGCTTGCACCAACTCCCTTGGAATTCTTTTACTGTCTCTGGAATTCCTTCTTTTATCTCCAACACACATTAGACACCAGCAACAACTTGATCATTTGATCTCTTCGCTGTTCTGAAACTTCATTACAGCATCATGGCTTTTAGAAGTATGCTTTGAGCTCTCTGGCTCTGCGACTTTGCCTCCAACCTCTGGTGACTCTGCCTCTGTCAAGCCTCCAACCTTTGGTGGCTTATTGGAATTCTCGAGCTCTTTGGCTCTTCTCTTCGCTCAACTGCGTGCTCCCCTGAAGGGAAAAACTTTTTCTGCTCCTTGAGAGAGAATTTTCTCTCTGTGTTTTTTGTGTTTTTGTAACCATTTGATTATGCCTCTTCGAGCATGGAAGACTGATCATATTCCAAAGAATCCATTTTCCCATTGAAAGGAATGACAACACGGGGTAACCCAATTGTTTTGCCTTCCTCCTGCAGAAATCCCAAATTCAAACACGTAACGGCAATACACATGAAAACTCACAAAAAACACATCATGAGTCTTTAAACCGGATCTCAAATAGTATGAAATCGTGTCCATAATCCTATTGGTTCAACACTTCCATCACATATCGCATATCGCGCTGCCCAAGAGTCATGGTCCATCTCACATGCCTTTTTGCGATGCGATCAACTATCGTCGATCGCTTTATTGAAATATCACAATCACTTTATCGATGCTATCACAAGTCGCTCTATCGCATATGTGATGGCCCAGGGTTCCTTTCCTCCACTAATGGACTGCTCTGATGTGATATATATCACCGATCGCCAATCACTACTTGCCGCCGATCGCAATTGCTCTATCGGCTCGCTTGGGTTTCGATATCACATGGCAGCCTACCTCTGATGTGATATGTCTGAGATCGCAATCAAGGATTCTTAAGGTGCACTGCTTCGCCCTTTATCATTGTGATGCGATTCCTTTAAGGAGCCCTTAAGTCCCATTTATAAGAAATTGCCTCCTTTTCTAAGGACACTAGACAATTTTCTTTTTACAATGACTTCTTCATCCGAAGTCCGTTTTAGCCAATTCAAATTGCGTTAGATTTAGAATGAAGAGATCTATGCAATGAGACTATTTCCAAGAGAATACTTTAACTTTAATTTTCCTCTATGAGAAAGATTTTTAGATTTAGAAGTCTATTCTATATCCATTTTGGATCAAGCAATGACATGACAAACCAGGAAGGAAAGTGATGGATCAATGCCCTACCAAGAAGAAGTTCGAACAAATACTTTATGACATCGAAGGAAAGAAGGAGATAAAGCAGTTGAAGGATCCATGAAGAATAAGTTGCTGATGAATGGACAAGTCCCTAGCTAAGAGGGAGTTCTATCAAGTTCCCAATTACAAAGGAACTTGGGCAAGTTCCTTGTCAGAGGAAACTTAGGCATAAACACAACGTTCTTGTCTTCACTTGGGAAGAAAGAATGGGAGGATTGGGAAATCATTTGGCATCCGATGCTCTTTGAGGATGTGTAGGGAATCCAAGACAAGAGTAGGCAAGAGGACCGATATTATTTGAGGGCTAGGAACCTAAGACAAGAATAGTCCTAGAAGGTCATACTCAGGGAACACCCGGGTGGGTATGTGCCTTGAGAGACAGTGACTAAGGTGTGTATAAGTCATTGGTCTCACCAACATTGTGATATGATCTTATGAGAGATAGAGTTGTTAGTCAAAGGCCTTGCTATGAACAATGTTGGTTACGATGATGCTATAACAAATGGATTGCCAATCTAGTTTCTCTTATGTGAATTCTTCCAGATTGAAAAATAGCCAAACACCTTGTAATGCTTTAGGAATACCTCCCTAGTTAAGAGGGAGTGTTGAAGAAATTTTAACTAGGTTCGGTCTTCATAAATGTATTTTTGATATTTGTATTTATTCAAGAAAAGAAATATTATTTTTGTTATATTTATCAATGAGTTTCTTGCTCATTGAAATAGGTCTAGCACATGTTAAAGTGCTATAGGTGAGCCAAAGAGTCAAAAGAAAATTTTGAAGACCTTAAGGGCATGTTACACCATGTATATATTTGTATAAGAGTTAAAGAATATCTCTGCAAGGAAAGTCAAAGTCCTATCCATGCAACAACATCATCAAAGAAGCAATTTTGATGCAAAGAAGTGAAGTCAGCATAAAGGAGGGAAAATCCTCTATATATAGAGGTTGTCCACTCCTACAACAAAAAAACTACAATACCTCTGAAATCAACAAGAAGGAAGACAAGTTAAGGGTGAAGGGAAAACGAGTTTAAGGAGCCTCTAGTGCGGTGAAGAACGAGAAGTCCAATTGAAGTTGAAGGGACTGTTTTTAGGGTGAAAAATAGTCACACGTGTGAGAAAAGAAGGGTAGCCTGCGGTCATAACAACAACAAGATCACAATCATGTTGAATAATATGGCGATATTAGGTCTAGTGTGATTCTTCTCGACTTGATAACAATTTGTGGAGTCTTTTTACAAGTCTTTTTAGCTTAATCTTCTTCTTCTTATTATTAATGCATGTGTGTGTACTTCATCAAACTACTACCAAATACATAAGAACAAGAACACAAGATGTTGGCTCTCTACGAGGGCCAAAACCTCTCTTCTCTTGAGAGGAAAACCCTTCGGTAAATTTCTCTTATTGAATATTCTTATTGATCAATGCCAAACCCTAGACCCTTGACTAAAATGTCCTCCAAGCACAAGTCAAGTCCTTTCTCCTTTTTGCACTTTGTTCCCCAACACTTAGTCTTCCTTCTTCCAGTACTTCATTCCCTGACATTTCATCCTCCTCCTTTTTCTGGAAACTGATGATAGACCTTGTTATGTGAGCTCTCGAAGAGATGTTTTATCCTTGATCCTTAGAACACATAAGGAGACCATTCTCTCTTGCCAAACCGAGCTCTCTATTGAGATATAGTTGCAGATTTGTTATTACAGTAGTGCAACACTATTTCTTTGTGTGTGTGTGGGTGTTTCTTATGAGATTGACCTCTTCCTCTTCACTTGAGTGAGATCCTTATTAGCTTGAATGAGTGGCCTTCTAGGCATAATTATCTAGCCCAAACAATGAAGTCTATGTGATTGTGATAGAGGGCTGCTATGATAGTAGGGAGACCCTCTCCTTTTCACACGTGTGGCTCCATTTAGCACTAAAAAAACCTTCCAAGGCTTGGTATTTCTTCCTCCTTCGCCACACAAAAGGCTCCTTTTCTTCACTTTCTCTTCACCCTTAACTCGTCTTCCTTACTCGCTAATTTCAGAGGAATGAATGCTTGACATTGGAGGAGTGGACAACCTCTATATATAGAGGATTTCCCCTCCTTTAGGCCAACTTGCTCACTGTAGGCTGACTTGACTTATTTTCTTTAGATGGCTTCTTTTGATGGTGCCTTTGCTTGGAGGAGACGAATTTTCTTGGAGGTGTCTTCTTTGACTCTACTACATATGTATACCTAGTGTAACATGCCCTTAAGGTCTTCAACATAATTATTTTGACTCTTTGACTCACCTATATCACTTTAACACATGTTAAACCTATTTCAATGAGGAAGAAACTCATTGACATATATAATAAAAATAATATTTCTTTTCTTGAATAAATACAAATATCAAATGTACATTTATGAAGACCGATCCTAGTTACATTTCCTTCAACAAGTCATACATATCTTATCTCTCGGGCTAGTAACTTAGGCTTGTAATGCCTCCTACTCAAGTGAAGAAGAGGGTCTCTTAAGTGAAGGAGAAAGGAGCCAAAGGTATAAGAGAAACCTCCCACACATGCGAGAAACTAGGGGTGTTGTCACATCAAGTCTGCAACTACACTTCAAGAAGAAGCTTGGTTGGACAAGAGAAGGAAAGTATATTCATAGGTGAAGGATGTCACTAAGGATCAAAGATAAGTCTCTCTTCTAGAGCTCACATAACAAGGTCTATCACCAGTTTCTGGAAGAAGAAGGAGGACAAAGTGCTGGGGAATGAAATGCTAGAAGGAGGAGGATGAAGTGCCTGTGAATGAAATGATAGAAGGAGGAGGACGAAATGCTGAGAGACAAAGTGAAGGAAGAAGGAAGGACTTGAATTATGCTTGGAGGATATTCTTGTCAAGGGTATAGGGTTTGACATTGATTATAAGAAGCGTCAATAAGAGAAATTACGAAAGGGTTTTCCTCTCTAAGAGAGAGAGGATCTGGCCTGATAGAGAGCCAACATCTTGTGTTCTTGTTCTTATGTTTTTGTTAGAATTTCGATGAAGTAAACACACATGCATTAAGAATAATAAGAAGAATATTAAGCTAACAAGATAAATTGTAAAAGAGCTTCTCAAATTTTTACCAAGTTAAGAAGAATCCTACTATACCTAATTGCGATAGATTCTTTAACATGACTAGGGATTAAGGCTCTAGATGATCATGCTTAGTTGAAAGTTTAACGATATGCTTGAACATATTGATAGGGTGACTATACCTACCTTATAAATTGTCTGCCCATTTTTGAAATAAGAAGAAATGATAATTGGTATGTTGATGAAAGTTTGGCACTCATAGTATGATGATCTAGCTCATGCTGACATACATAACTAAACAAATATTAGAGGGATGTTCAATGATATTATTGCAATAAATTTCATAATTGGTATTAATTGTTTATATGTGCTAATGAATTTGAATTTACTAATCAATCAAGATAACAATGTTTATGGTTATTGTTATTCAACATGTGATATATATTGAGACGATTATCATAGATATGATATGTTAATAAGTGGATCTATTTATTATGTTGATGTAATGTTATATTTTTGATAAAGATGTGTTAATATTATAATATCATGATGGAATTTCATGATTTTTGGGATGTGGTAATTGCATGAAGTTTAATGATGAGATGTATAATGATGGAATTCATGAGCATGCACTTAATATTAAGGATGTTGTGATAACAATGATATTATAATATCATGATGACATGTAATAATTTTCATGTCTATTATTTTTCATGAGAAGATGATGTTATAACCATTAGTTGCATGTTGTGAGGTGGTGACTGATAGGGAATCCATTGATGGACTTAGAGGGCTGGTTTATTTGTTGATCTCATGGGAGCCCATACCTATGAAGGAGAATATGTAACACCTTATGGGCTGAGGACAAACTCAATCAACTACTTATGCCATAGTTTCTTTTGCCTTGGATAATTCTCAATGGGTTATAAGACCATCTTGAGAAGGTTGAGTGTTGATATTGGAGTTGTGATATTGAAGTGAAAAAGCGGGATGTGGGACTTCGATTCCTGGGGCTATACTTAATAGGAGATATGGAGGGAGTTTGGGTTAGCCTTTCAAAATGCCTAAGGTACATGAGTACTAGACTAGATGCCTGATTTGGGGCATATGAGTTTGAAGCCTTGGGGCTTTGGTATAGACTGATGGGGCTTTAAGCTTGGTTCCAAAAGTTGGGGAAGAGGAACTTGAGAGTACTTGCTCTTTCCCTACTGTTGTGATGTAACTTTGATGCCTACTATGGTCACTTGGGTGACCCCTATACTAGTTACAAAATAGGGTGATGGACGAAAGAGAAGAAAGAAATAAATAAGTAACTTATAAGCTATATGATTAAACTTAACATTGGGATGAAATTACTTGAGGGGGAATACATAATACCCCATATTATCAAAATAATAAATAATAATATGTGTGAATAATAATTATTAAATAGATAAAATAATCAATAATAAAGTGAAGTTTTAAATAAATAAAGAAATAAATAAAACTATAAGAAAAGTAAGAATAAAATGTTAATAAAAAGGAATTAAATTGAATAAGAAAGAGTCAATTATGGAAAAATCTAAGTTAAGAAGAACTTGAGAAAAAAAATAGAAATTTGCCTGATGGCACATGAATTATGTGCTTGAAGTTGATCTTTCCATATTTTGAACATATTGTTCTATTTAATGGATAAGAAGGTGGAAGTGAGGATTCTTTTCCTGGAAGAATTCTAGGATAGGAGGGATTCACTGGAAAAGGTAGTTGATTGAGGGCTTGAGAGTGACCAACTGTAGAAATACGTAATGTAGTTGAGCCTACGTTTGGACAAAGAGTCGTCCCCAAAACGTTAGTTGTGATCAGTTGGATCATAATAGTGCAATGATTATGAAATTACAAGTAAGCTAATTTGTCATTCTAAAGGAAAATTCTCACCACACATCGTTCTTGTACTATTTGATTGAAATATTTCTTATGTTGATGATTAATGGCTTTGAATTTCTGTAAGTAATTCATATTTAATTATGTTTTAAGTGCGGTCCATTACATCATAATTGTGGTTTGATACTTATAGGATAAGGAAGAGTATATCGCTTATTTTTAATCTTAATTTGTTGCAATATAGAAGAATGAAATTGTTGGTTAGATGCTTTGCTTGATTGTTGAGAAACTTAGGATGTAGAAGAACTCAACACTTCCAAACCATTTGACTTCCTTCCTAATTCTCTTGATAATATATATTAAATTACCATCACGTAGATGGGAGGCACTTAGCATCTGGTTGATGATTAAAGTTGAGTCCCTTATTACAAGATGTTTTCTAATATGACTTTCATTGATAACCCTCAACCTATAGAATAATGTCAATATTTTTGCTTTGGTTGATTGTTTAAAGTTCTATACAATCCCTACCAAAAGGTGTTTTCTTGATTTCCTTAGAGATTGAGAATGATACCTACACTTACCATCTCTAATAATCATATTTATCTTGAAATTGATGACACAAAATATTTAATAATTTGTTGGTTAACTCGATGAGGCTATTTATTTCAAGTCAAAACACGTGTGAAGCTAATTAACACTAAGAATGAATATTTAATAGCTCTTTCTATGATATAGGGTGAGCTTAAAATTAAAATCACTCTTTGCATTGTTGTAAAGAATAATTCATAAGAAATCCTTTGAAACATGTTTTCTTTATGCCAACTATCTATTGAGAAATCAATATGTTGTAGATTAGAGTTGATTTCTCTTAACTTGATGACTTCTTGTGAGTGTTTGTTGGCTTTTTATTTAATTTATATTTCTTTCATCAAGCAATTATAAAAAATGTTCAAAACAAGAAGATCACAAAGAAGCAAATGACACAAGAAATTTGGCTCCAAGCTAGGGAAAAATCCCATATGGGGGAAAACCCAAGAAAAATCCTCTTATTATAGAATCATATCAAAGTGAGATATCCAAGACCCAAGACCAAGACTAAGACTGCCACAAAGACCTCAAGTCAACCCTCCTTCAAGTCACCTCCACTAAGTCAAAGTCAACGTTGGTCAAATCTCTAAAATATGGTCAACTCCTAACATTTCAACCCCTATAATTTTGGCCCTCTTGAAATTTTGGGCCTGTGATTCCTTAGAAAAATTTGCACATGTGAGCGGATCTAGGGAAAAAAACTCCAAATTTCTCTCTCCTTTGACTTTCCTCTTTTTCTCCTTTGACTTCGGCTGATTTTCTTCTTCTCTTGGCACAAAAATTGATGTGATAAGTTTATGGTCTCCAACATTGCCTAGTTGACTTGTATTTATACACATCCAAGAGGTCAAAAAAGGTGCCTCTCTAGGCCGACTCGTGGATGACAAAATTGACTTTTTGACTCAATACAATTTTTTTTTTTTTTTTTTTTTCTTACAAGAATTCCAAATGGAACTTTGAATCAATTATATTTCTTTGACTCATAGCAAATTTTCTTTTGACTTAGATGGCCCTACAAGCATGAAGAACCTTCTTTGACTAAAAATAAAATAATCATAATAACAAATTTTTTCTTCTTCTTTTGATACAAGTACAATGATAATTATGAAGATTGTACCTAGTTACATTTCCAATGCTCCATATTAACTAGGGAGGTATTCATAATGACTCAACATGATACCAAGATACTCTTGCATTTAAATATTCTCATAAGAAGGGATTTAGATTGATAAGCATCATTAAGCCTCATCATAACCAACATTGTCAATAAGAAAATAGTAATGCCTTAACTAAAAATCTCTATCTCTCCATTAGATCAAGGCACAATGCTGGGAGGCATAAATTTTGACACCACCACCATCTCTCTCTAGGAACATACCCCATCCGGATGTTCACCAAGTATGCCTTCAAAGGACTATTCTTATCTTGGATACCCTATCCTCAAAGAGTATATGTCATCGGGACTACTACTACCTTGGATACAATTCCTCAAGAAGTATTGATCCATTCTCCCTACTAGTGCCCTCACTAGGCTTATGACTGTTAGTCCTGGCCATAGTGCATGACACATGGAGAATACAATGTCCATCCTCAGTCCCTCTCAACAGGGGAGGAATAACCACAATCCTAAGCTTGCCTAAAAGATACTCATTAAAGCATTAACTACACGTTCTTCCATGGAGATCTGTTGTATAGGTTGGGCTCCTATCTACATCACATAATAATGAGCTTCAACCTTCCTGGATCTTTGTTAACCTTCACGTAGCTTCATCAAGTCATCAAGTAGTTCACGAAACATCTTATGGAGCCAAACTTCTTCTTAGTTGATTTCACAAGCCTTCACATCTTCTTCCTTCGTAACATAATTCCACTTTCATGCTTTTTCCAAGAAGTTATATTTGTTTCCAATCATTAGAAGTATTTCTATCAACATCATTATTGTTAATTAACTCGTTCTTGGATTGAACTAATCAACTTCCACTACAACAACACCAAAACTCTTCAACTTCTTGCCAAAGGGCTTGTCATTGATTTGTCATCTTCTTCTTTTGATCATAAGCCTTTCTAGATTCTCTGCCAAAATTCAAGTAGTATTGTATTTGTTCAAGAACTAACATCTCCTTGCTTCTAGCCAAGGTAGGTGAATTTCTTTGCCATCTAATCGACTTTTCCTTCCTCCTTAATCTTCATACTTTACCACATTCTTTCAGTTATTTCATTAGTTAATCAAGCTTAGATAGATCTTGACTTGACTTGCAACCTTTATTAGAAGACTGTGAAAGAATAAAAAGGAAAAGTACAAAGATAGAATAACAATAATAATAATCAAGGAAATGTAGGGTACTTATCATTTTAAAGAGGGTTAGCTCCATCTTAATCTTGGACCTGTTCAGCAACCTTGTTCTCACATTAGCATGATGTCATTCTTGTCAATTTCAAGAGCTAGATTTTCTTTCCATAGAGGAAATGATTAGTAAGGGTTTCTATTTCTAATGTTTCCTAACTCAAACTTTTTCTAGGGTTTACAAACCCTAGGTTCTCCAAAGTCTCCTTGATCCATCATTAGAGAAATGCAAATTCTACAAACATACTGATGAGTTAGTTGCAAAACCCTAGATATGATATGCATGAGATTTCATTTCTTGATCATAAAAACCTTGATTCCTTATGCAAGGAAAGAATTTGTATGCTAACATATCAACAGTCTACACATACCCTTTTCTAACACATCTTTATCTTTCAAGGGAGAAACTTATTTATGACCTAAAAGACTTGACATTATATGTACTAAACTTAGTATGGGACATTAGTTGCAAATAATATATGTAGCATTTTTAACATTACATGTCCATCCTTGCAGAGATCTGCTCCTTTGACATGTGCCCTTTTCTTCCAACAAAGATACTACAGATTAGGCTTCAGTGAATCGGTTTTTGTTGATGTAAATCATGACTAATTCATGTGCTGGTATCATAGGGATATGCTTCAAATGTCATGCCAGTTCTTCCATTGATCTCCTAACGTCTTAGTCTAGAGTACGAACCAAGGAAATTTCCTTGAGCTGCTAACTTTGCTTTAGCTTCATAGATAGTTTGGCTTCATTGATGTAGTAGGTCCTCTGTAGCTGCTTCTCATATTTGTGCTTCAAATATCTAATCACAGAGATACATATTCCTTTAGATGTTTTATCATAGTGCCTTCCACTATACCTTAGACAAATTGATCTTCCAATCAAAGAAAAATGTTAGAGTTCTGTCCTCTATGAATATTTGTAACGAGGTCAACTTTTAGCATCAATTGTTGTGAGTTTTAAAATCTTAATGACTAGTTTATGTTGCAGTACCAAACCTTTAGATCAGACCTCAACACTTTTTACTAGTAAAAGTATTACAGATCACACAACGGTAAACTTATAATGTCCCTTGTAAACAATGCCTCTAACTTCACATTCTTCATTATTTGAGTATGCATCGAATGCTTCAAAAGAGTGTTGCCACAAAGAATATTTTAAACTATAGTGTTGTGAAGAGCTCGAATGTCATGTATAGTAGTTGTAGTTTGATCTCATCATGGATGCTCACATTATAACATATTTGTTTCCTATTAAAGTTCCTCCTGTGACTTCCACTAGTGCAGAGATAATAGACTTCCTCATATGGCTTCTATACTTCGGATATCGTTCTTCACTCTTGTTTGATTGTCTCAACAATTTGTCAATAGCTTTAGAGATGATCTTCACATAGTATTTTGTTCAGGATATCACATAAATATACATTGTGTATCTTTAGCTAATAAATTGTCCATAAAGGCCAAATATTTGTCTTCAACAAAAGTATGAACTTTGTTTATTATTTTGGCCCCATAACCACAGAGTGCTTCAGAATTTCATTCATATGTCACAAAAATCTCTTTGTAATTTCGGATGCAAGTGCCTCAAAATTTTGGTTGTGTTCCTCGAAACTCGAACTTGTGTGCATCTGAATTCAGACTATGTACCTCATAACTGCTTATAGAATTTCATAAACCAAAGTACCATATAAGATTCAGATGTCATCACAGAAGGGTTGATTTTTTGACGGGTTCAGGTCACCTTGTTTTTGCTATTTGATGTAGACTGTCAATACAAAATACTTCTTCCAATCTCTAGAACTAGATATCATACTTGTTGTCATATAAACTTTGATACTTTTACTTAGATCTCTTTTCTCGCCCTTAAGGATTTTGGTTCTTCTTATACAGATGAGCTCGAATATGAGGAATATTGATGTCTTCCTTCAATTTCTCATCACATAGGTAATGTGCCTTTCATAATTCGTATTTTTACAAGGAAAAGATGCCACAAAATTTGCATGGTACTTTGCCTAGGGTGCCACAGAGATAAACTTCATAAACTTTGGACTTCTATACAAATGAATGTTATAGAATGTAGTACTTGTCAGAGGGGAGAAGCTATTGTAAGAGTGTTTTCAAGAGTGCTAATGAGTTAGAATCAAATACATTTAATAAAGTCAAAAGGGAGAGGTCAATGTTTCAAGGATCTTTTTCAAGAGTGAGTGATGGCCATTGCTTCAAGTTTTCTTCTTTAGGCTTTATAGAAAGAGATGTAACTGTTGCAAATGGAGTCCTCAAACGTAGCTGCTATAAGAGTGATTGAGAGTGATATCATTGCTGTAGAAGTACCTTCAAATGTGATAATAAAATGTGATCTTCATACTACCTTACTTTAGTCCTTTTTTGAAACCATGTTGAGAAATCAATACGCTGTAGATTAGGGTTGATTTCTCTTAATTTGACAAATACTTGTGAGTGTTTGTTAGATTTTTATTACATCTATATTTCCTTCATCAAGCAATTACAAAAAATGTAGAAAACATGAAGATCACAAAGAGACAAAGGACATAAGAAATTAGGTTCAAAGCCAGGGAAAAATCCCACAAGGGGGAAAACCCAAGAAAAGTTGCCTTCTTATAGAATCATATCAAAGTGAGATATCCAAGACCCAAGACCAAAACCAACATTGCCACAAAGACCTTATGTCAACCCTCCTTCAAGTCACTTCCACCAAGTCAAAGTCAACAAATTCAATGCTTGTCAAATCTCTGAAATTTGGTCAACTCCTGAAATTTCAGCCTTGTAATTTGGGTCCTCCTGAAATTTTGGGCTTGCATTTCCTCACAAAATTCGCACAGGTGAGCAGATCTAGAGAAAGAAACTCCAAATTTCTCTCCTTTGACTTCAATTGATTTTCTTCTTCTCTTGGCACATAAATCAATGTGATAAATTGATGGTCTCCAAATGGATGAGTTGACTTGTATTTATAAACACCTAGGAGGTCGAAAAGGTGCCTCTCTAGGCTGACTTGTCCAAGGAGCGATGACTTGACTTGTGGATGAAAAAATTGACATTTTGACTCAATACATTTTTTTTTCTTCTTACAAGAAGTCCAAATCGAACTTTTACTCAATTACATTGCTTTGAATCATAATAAATTGTCTTTAGATTCAAATGACTCTACAAGCATATGCTTTAACTAAAAATAAAATTATCACAATAATAGTTTCTTTTTCTTCTTTTGATACAAGTATAATGATAATTATGAAGACCAAACCTAGTTACATTTACAACACTATTAGCTTGTCGGTGTTTCATATTTTAGTAAGCCATTAAACAACAGAAGTAAAATTTTTCACAATGAGTATTTTTCGCTGACCTTTGTATCAAATATTTCAAGTTAAATTTATAGAGGGTGGAGTTAAAGTTATGAAGTTGGTCAAAGTTAGTTAAAGAGGAAAATGATTATTTATAAAATAGTAAGTTTCTTTGGTGTATAAGCAATATGTATGTTTTCAAAGTTCATTTAAGAAAGTTGTTGGTGAAGGAATAATTGCATTATGTTGAAACATATTCATTAATTTAAGGACAACCCTTTAGATTTTTTTTTAGATGTTATCTTTAGTGATTTTTTTAATTCCAAAATCAAAATGTGATGTACCAATAATACCTGGTTTTAGGGTAGTTAAAATTCCAACTTGTTTGACATCATGGCCTTAACAACAAAACAAAAATTTTAAATTTGTTTTTGAAATCGAAAAATGATGCTAACAATAATATAATTTTGTTTTGTTTTGTTTTGTTTTTTTTTTTTGAGTTAAAATTACAAGTTAGGTGTAACTGCAATATTTACAATTGACATCATTATAGATAAAATAATTCAATTTTAGTTCCTAAATTATTACTTGAAAATTTATTAATTAATTATTATTATTATTTTAAATTACATAAAAACAAATTAAATAAAACAATTTTTTGAGAAGAGTTTTAAGCGGAAATCACATTATAATACATTTATTGACACGTTCCGAACCAACAAGTGTGGTTCATCATTAGGACAATTTGAAGAACCAAATCATGGTTGTAGTATAAATAGAGAGAGTGGGTTATCTAATGGCTACATTTGACCCGGAACGACTACTTTTGACCAGATGTTGGCTTGATGGGCCCTCACCCAGGTTCAACGTTAGGCAGCCAAGCAAATCCCTACACTATTGGTCCTTTCGGCATCAGTTCGCGGAGTGTGGACCGAAGTCTCACCCGAAGCAGTATGGGGGGATGTAGGAACCAAGTTTCTGCACCTTGAGATGGTTGTGATGTCGGTTTTCTACCTTAATCCTTGCCTTTGCACAGATTGATAAGCCTTTAGGGCTTATCGATGTATTTCTTTTTCTATCTTTCAGAACCTCCGCGAAGGTATCTGAATGTCCTTCGTGCAAACTTAAATAATGATTTAGGCACTTACATGCCTCTGTAACTATGTTACTGTCTCATTTCCCTAATTATATTAGAGGTCAGTCAACTTTATCGTGCAATTAAGATTACCCTCACATAAACATGTATTATTACTTGCGTTCAAATAGCAAATAGAAATAGATACATTCACGCATCAATTTAACATTGTAATGCAAACCCATAACTTAACATATCATAATCAGATGCAATAATCAAATACATAAAACACAATGATTCCATAATGCTTCTCTTTATTTATAATTCAAGTTCCCAGTACAGACTCTATTCGCCTTGTGCACACAACTACAGGGGTCCGCACACTCAGCAATAGACTTCCACCCTAGGCCTCTGTGTACTCAGCTGCAGAGCCTCTTCCTACGCTAAGAATCTTTCTCTTGGCTCACCCAAACTTACCAATGACTTATGAATTCTAACTTACTTACTGTATTGTCTACTTAGATTTTCTAAGACTTCCCTTTTTATACAATTCCATGGTCTGCGGACCATGGGTAGATCCCCAAAACCGACACAAATTATCTAGACTAAGGGTGGAAAACCCTTTTAAATTTAGACATATTCGCGCTTCGCGACCACAAAATGCAAAGACTTTACATTTCTTTACACAAAATTTGGGCCTTCTGCCCCAAAACCTGGGTGTTTAACCTGAAAATTTACCCCCAGGGGAGTTGTTCCCAATAGGCCCCCAACACAAACATGGTGACTCGCCCTCAAGTCACTCGGCTGGCATGGAGGTCTTGTCGCGAAGACCTCCCAGCTCAACCTAGACAACTGCTACCTCGACACTGCACTGCGTTGCTTCTTGCTTCAGCTCCTCGACCAACTATTTTGTCACTAGCCCTGCATTATCAGCCTGTAGCTTCTGCTGAGTCTCTTACAGACTGGCCAACTTTCCTTCAATGGTAACATGATCTCATAGGCCTCATCTAACCAAGGCTTCAAGCGAGCCTTCAGCACGTCTTCCTTGTGCTGCGCTACGTCTACTTGTTCCTTTAGTGCCTTAGCCTCCTGTAGCTTCACGAGCCTCTATGTGATGATAACAGTTCGCGCTGTTGCCTTAACCTCGTCGTAGCACTCCTGTAGTTCCCGCACTTTTGTCTCTAGCCTTTGTACATTGGGGTCCTCTTGTAAGCTAGTGAGGACCTCGAGCAAGTGCTCAAAAAGTATCATGCAGTCTGTCACTGCACTTGCTACCACATCTGCCATATGCTTCATTGAAAACATTAGTGAGGCGCTAATTCTTATCTGTGAGGTCGGTCACAAGGTTGATGGTGGAGTCGCATTGTACAATCATTTGAGCATTGTTGACCTTTTGCTCGTTGATCATTTGCAAAGCGAGGTGATCACGGGACCAAAGTTCGAGATCACACCGTCCTGCAAAAGGTAAAGCACTTCGCTAGGAAGTGCTACCAGATTAAGTCCCACACCCTTGAGGGTGCTGACAGTGGTGACTTCTGCCAGAATAAGTCCCACACCCTTGAGGGTGCTGACAATGGGTCTGTCAGCATCAGTTTCCGTTGTCAATGCTCCGTTTGGCAACACTATGGCTCGAGGGTCCCTAATGTGCAACATCTTTGTGACTTTTGAGGTGTCAATTTCCACACTGGTGGGAGACACGCTGGTATACATGTGTGAGGCATGGATCTACAACTCGCACAGACCCGTCTGAATAGTGCCTAGTGCCTGCTGTTGCAATAGTTTTGTGGTGGCATCCCGCACCATATCCCCAATATCATTTAGATCCCTGTTTGTTAGGGTGATCAGATCCAAAGACGTCTTTCTCGCTTTAGAATTGTTCCACGACCCTATCTTTTATGGACCCCTGGTGTGCTTGATACGAAACAGAGTCATCTCTGGGTCTGCTCCTCCTTGCTCTATCTGTTCGTCCGCTTCTTCTTCTGTCTCTGGTGAGGGAAATTTCTCTCTGTTGGAGCCATGCTCCTCTCCTCCTTCCTGTCTACTTGTCTCCTGTGTGGCAATGCGCTCTGCCTTAGCCTTAGTGTCGACCTCCTTTCTCCTTTTCACAGCCAATTGCTCCATCTTCAGCTTGGCTTCTTCCTTCTTCTACTATGCGACGGTCTTAATAGATCCCGCAGCTAAGTCCAAGGCAGTGCACCATTTTGTCGGCCAACAGTCAAGGACCATGTCGATCACATCATCTGTCACCAAGTAGGGCATGTTGTGCCACTGCTGCTTGGGGTCCTTCCGTGCCCTTATTGGGACGTGGTGGAAATCAACCTTGAATTCCACGTACTCCTGTAATCTGTCAAAATTGGTAGGTGACAACTGCAGCTTGTGGTTGATGACCATGTGCGCGTTCATCTCCATCAATGTCCAAAATATTTTGTTGTCATTTATCCAGTGAGGATCCTTGGTTGCCCACAACGAAGCATACTTTGCTGCCTTTGGTAGGTTTGCCGCGACCAGAGGGAACTGACTATCTTTGGGTAGCTCCCATGCTACCAATATTATGGACAACAAGAGCCATGCATAGTGGAATGGCTTGCTGAGATCCTGCGCCTCGCGACAGTTTGCAAGGAACTCACTATAGAGGTAGCACACCTAATTAAATTGAACTCCCTCCATGCATTGGGCTACCAAAGCTACAACTGGTGCCGACACTTCATCTGCTCGACACTTCCACATAACCTTCCCTGCCAAGAGTTGTGTGATACTTTGACTGCAGGGTCATAGATACTTGAAATGGCGTAGCCATGCGGCTTCTTCACTAACTTGAACTTTTTCTTCATGGCCTCCGTGAGGACATGTTCGCCAGCCTTTTTGCCAAACTCCATGGTCAAATTTTCCCTTATGTACGGTAGCCACGTAATCCTATGGATCAGCCTATCAGTGATGGGTATTGGCTCCTCCAACCACAAATAACCATCATGTACCAGACACAATAGATACTTGATTACCACTATATTGATGGCTGTGCAGTTGTAATGCGACACCCATAGCAGGTTAAGAAATCCTACCTTATCCACGCCTCTTAGCCACTTTCGTGGTTCCAACGGGGTCACGCTAGTGTTTTTGTGGAGGACTCAGTGCATAAGTTGGTTCATTGCTAAGTGAGGGAACTTCTCTGTGTTCGCTAAATCCCAGTCTTCTAATTTCAAAAGGGGGACATGCCCTAAGTGCGGTCCTTCAAACAAAATTTGGTTCAGAAAGAGGGGTGTATGCAAGGTGACCTTACTCTCGTGAATGTCTTTGGGCACCTTGGTCTTTCCCTTGCATGGAGGAACGTACTCAGGCAGCTTAATGATGGAGTTAGACCCCACAATTTCGACATCCTCCCTTTCCACCCCAACATCCTCATCATCCTTTGGGATATCCTTAATCTCCTCTTCTTCTAGCTCTAGGTTAATCGTCTTACCCTTTTCCTATGGAGTGGGCTTAACCTTCTACCGGTGTTTCCTGGGAGATGCGCACAATGGTTGTGGTGGTGCGACCTTCTTTCCCTTCTTGATCTTGGGACCCTTTGTGGTCGGGGTAGGCATTGGCCTAGGCGTCTGTGAAGAATTTGGTACTTCAGCTGGTATTTCTGCAGGCACAACCTCAAGGGCAGCTCCTTTTGCTGCCATAGCCACCTCTGGAACAACTCCCTCGACTGTCGCTGCTTCCACGGTCATAGCTTTAGTGGGAATTGACATAATGCTACGTAATAACTCCTGATTCGCTCATGGCAATGTCTCAAACATAGAGCTTGCTAGCAAAATTTCGAATGTTTCATGGTTCATGTGCGCCTGAGAGCTCAACAACTCAATTCTCAAAATGGCAAGTGTTTTTCGCTGGGTAGCCACCTGTAATTTATAGGCACTTTCAAATTCAAATTCGACTGTTCCCCCCAAAATCAGCTCATTAATGCTAGATTGGCAACAAATTTTTAGAGATCTGGTCCATAAAGTCTAACTTAAATGCCACCGCCCTGCCCCATTTGGCCATTTTTTCATCGTCAAATCATGAATAGTGATTTTAATGGTCACTTTCCGGTTGCTTTGTGCGATTGTTTCTTTGGTAGCGCAACCCCTTGCATGCTTCCATGGGCATTGTGACATATCTTTGTTCTGCGCAGTTCCTCGATTGTGTAGCTCTCTGACCTGGGCAGTGTAGTTTATAGTCCCGCACTTCCTTTCAGCTTCCTGGAGTGCTAAGACTGTGCTTCTCTCATATAGTCACCTAGATGGATCACCAGTGTATGGCTTCAATCGACTGCCATTCACCTTCCCTGGGAAGGGTTCTCTATTCAATTTGACCAACTGAACTACTCCACCACTAGTAATCTCCTTGATGACATATGGTCCTAGCCAGTGCATCCAAAATTTCCCTCGGAATTTATCAAATTTATTGTCATATAACAAGACTAGATCATTTACCTTGAAGGTGCACAGTTTGATGTGCCAATTGTGCCATGCCTTTTTGTGCTCCTTTTGAACTTGTTGATGAAATCCAACTATAAATTGGTCCTCCTCAAGTTCTGCTAGCTGCACGAGCCTCTCTTCCAGTGCTCCATGGTCTGCCATTCCTGGGAGTGCCACTATGCGTAGACTAGGTAAAATGTATTCCATTGGCATCACAACTTCCATGCCATACACGAGTCTGAAAGGTGTTTTCCCAGTCAACTTATTGCAAGTCGTTCTATAGGCCCATATCACCGCTGGCACACACACATCCCAGTCAGTTCTTTGAGCATTGTTGACCTTCGTCAATGTGTTCTCCAATATCTTATTGAATGCTTCCCCTGTCCCATTGGCCTGTGAGTGATAACACGTACTCTTTTGATGATACACCTAAAGTTCTTCTTTCAATGTGTTGATTGTTTTGTTAAGAAAGTGTGTGCCACAATCGCTCATCAAGATCTTTGGACAGCCAAATCTTGTTAGTAAGTATTCAAAAATATACTTTGCTGCTATTGCGCCTGTACAGTCCTTCACAGGCTATGCCTCCACCCACCTGGTCAAGTACTCAGTCGTGGTGATGATGTACCAAACATCTGTCTTCTTTCCTGGAGGCTGAATTGGACCCACAAAGTTAATTGCCCATTTCTCGAATGGTTGTAACGTCACCTGCGACATCAAAGGTAGTTCATCCATCCGCTATGGCTTGCCAGTCCTTTGACATGCATCACATGCCCTACAATATGCTTTCGCATCCTTATGTAGAGTTGGCCACCACAACCCAACACGCAAAACCTTCCGCGTTGTTGCTTTTCTTGCATAATGTCCTCCTGTAGCTTCTCCATGAGCCTCCGTGAGAATGCTGCTTCATTCAAAGTCAGGTACATGTCCGACCCCATTTTGTTCAAGTGCCTTGCAATGACGGATAAGTCTGCCATGTGCACTACTAACTCCTTCAGTTGGCTTGTATACCTTTCTGGAGCAGTTCTTGTCGTTAGGAAATGTATGATTTCCTCAAAGTGACTGTCCGTGATGCGCACTACAAAGAGCTATGCGTCAGTATTACACAACATTTTGTCACTGTCCTTGTACTCCCCGTTCCTTGATCCTGGAGGACCTATACAATGAACCCCGCATGCTTTGCCTTCATGGAGAAACTCCCATTATGTCCCTCTTCATGAGCATATCATTTCCCTTTTGCGCCATTTCCCTTAAAACTTCTATTTTGTCTAGTTCACAAGACCGACACTAATGGCCTTTGTCTCCCCCGCACTGATGTGTAGAGATTAGCACTACTCCTCGTGCCAAATGGAGTGACTAAGCTGTGTTTCAGTAGTGCAAGTCTTGTTATGGAAAGTTTTTTAAATTAGAGCCAAGGCTTCTAGCTCTAGAAGCTCCATAACACAGGTCTAGTAAATGGTTTGGTCGTATGGGGTGGAGGATGATAGTTTGGGCTCCTTTCCCCTATAATGACGGAACTACCTCAAGGGATAAGTCATTCTCCCATGAGAAGATGATCCATATCCCATCCATATTTCCTATATAAACCTCCCTTCTTCCCAAGCAAAAACTAGTGTGTGAATGTTACAATAGCAGTTGATAATTTTGGCAGAGTTATTGTTGATTGTTGCATTGATTTTGTGTTCCCTATCTCTCGATTAGTGATAACTTTCATCGAAGACAAAGATCTATTTTCTCATATAGCTGCATGTAGGAGTTTTTTTAGATGACAACAGTAGGACCTTGTAATTGAAACCTAATCCAATCTCAACCATTAAAATTTATTGAATTAGCCTAAAAAAGCATTGAAACTTAATGCTCACATTCAGAGGTCTAGGCTAGAGACACGTTCCAACGTCTTAAAACCTAGCCACTGTAGTTTGCTTCAGCATTAAAAAATGATAATACGGACTTGTGCTCCCCATACCATTGTGTATATAGAGGGAGGCCCCACTAGGTTGCAATCCTTTATCAGTAGGAAGCTGAGTCTACCACCTTGTAAACATGATATACCAAACACATCATTTGGGGAGATTTCTTGCCCGTACTTCTCAGTTCGCTGGGAGGTATTATGTAGTTCACTGTTACCTGGTAATACTTCATGCCTAGAGTACCCTAAGTAGTCATTTTTGATCTCTAATGACTCTTTATATTTGAAAATATCATCAAGCACTTTTCCTTTCAAGCTTGTTAACTCTGAAAGCGATTAGAGTAATCTTTTCTCCTTTTCTTGACTCTTAAAACATGAAAAGGTAAAGTTTTATTTGAGTGTTCTAAAATTAACTTCCCACAAAAATTCCTGGTAAAAGTTATATTCCTTAATAATTCCTTAGGGTTGATTGCAATGGGAACATTTCCATAGTCCACCAGTCAAAGGTTCCCCTCGGATGGGAATCCTGGTCCTTTTCCTTCTTTTGGAAATGCTGGTGCTCCATATATGGCAACGTTGTCCCTCCCTGGGTTAACCATTGGTTGACCTGTCTAGTTATTTTCGACCTCCGTGGTCCTGAGCGTCTCGACTCCTTTCCAAACGTCTCCTTTATTCGAATCATGTCATGATGATTCTAAGGTTGACCCCTCGCCTTCTTCCCCCATTTCTTCACCCTCCTCTTCTCCTTCACTTGGGGAAAGTTTGAAATCTAGTAACTTGGAGGTTAAGAAGAAGAAGAAGAAGATGATGAAGAAGAAGAAGTCAAATAAGCAAGAGGCCAACCATGCAGCTATTACTCCAAATTCACCCCCTGTCGAAAAACCTTTTGATCCTTCGCGGAAGCTGAAATTCCCTTGCGGGCTGTGTAAGGGTGACCATCTCCTTCAAGTCTGTCCTGACATTCCTAGAGTCTTAGAGGTATGGTCTCAAGACCTAAAATGACTATCCCCATCGACCTCTAGAGTTCATGTCAATGTTATGCCTTCAAATAATGATGGTAAGAAGCAGGGAAAGATTAGATTCCCCTGTAAGTTATGTGAAGGAGAGCATCTTCTTCATCTTTGTCCTCTTATGGATAAAACTTGCAATATATTGGAAAATCTTGCAGCTCCTCAACCCCAACTTCCTATTGGTTATCAGAGGCTTTCTTCTAACCCTCTCTAGGTTGGTAAAGAGATTGACTTGGATTCATCTCTTGCCCATCCTGCTCTTCCTGAGCGAGACTCTCTTGCGTCTGTTCCCGACCAACCATTGGTCAAAAAGAGTGTCAAATTGGTTCCATCACTAGTCGCTCACTCTATTTCGGAAGACAGTAGTGATCATACTGCTCATGTTCTTCTCGTCTCCTCAGATTCTCATGAATCAAAGCATGACCCTCCCATCCTGGTTGTTTAGGAGAGTCCTTCTCCTATTCCTATACAACATGGGGGAAATCATATGATACCCCCACCAAGTAGTTCTGTTGTCTCCTTCAATTGGGGTCCATTGACTACTTTCCGCCTCCCATCTTACGTGCCTTTCCAGATCATAGTACAAGCCTATAATATGGTAGTACCTGGCACTATATTAGATGAAGGTGCATCTATTAGCATCATGTCTTCTACTACTTGGTAAGCTTTGAGTTCCCCACAGCTTGTGCATATCACCCAGAATCTGTTGGCTTTCAACGGAGGAACCAATCAACCCTTAGGGATCCTTCCGAAGTTCCATATTACTTTGGGAGGAAAGAACATCTATTTAGATGCGATGGTAGTCCAAGGTACCTTAGATTTCAATCTTCTTCTTGGACGCGACTATGTTTATGTCATGGGAGCTCTTGTTTCTTCACTTTTCGGTGTGGTTTGTTTTTCGCATGAAGGGAGAATTGTGACTATTGATCAACTATCGTTCATTAGTCACTAGGCGCCTCGTTGCCAACCATTGTCCCCTATTAGATCTTATTTGCAAGCAGTACCTTCCCTGCCATAGGTCAATTATGTGGCTACTCGTTCCATCTCCACATTTTCTAATGATCACTTAGATGGTATAGTACATTATGTATTGGGGGCATTGGAACTTGATCTGTCTTTGGTACCAAATGATGTGTATTCCTCTCGGAGCATGGTTATTCCATCTAGCGAAAACCTCTTGGTAGCCATGTTATTTTATGGTTCATGAACAAACTATTGAGGATAGTTCTTGGTCTTGTGTCAACCTCATTAAAAAATGAAATAAAAGTCATGAGGACAGTTTCTGGTCTTGTGTCAACTTTTTAAAAAAATAAAACAAGGGTCTTGAGGATAGTTCTTTTATTGTGTTAACCTCGTTAAAAAATGAAATAACTCCCTTTTCCAAATTGAGTCTTTGATTAAGAACTCGTAAAATCCCAGTCGAGTCTTTCCAAGGTGTCGAAAGTGAACCTTCATTCCATCCACCTAGTTAACTAAAATGAAGCTTGGGGGCATGTATCTCGATTGAGTCATTATGCTAGGGGCATGCAAACTTATCTCAAGCATAGTTTTTCGTTTCAAGCTTGCATAAACATGAAACCAAATCCAAGAAGAGTTCTCCATGGTTCAAGCTTATGTAAAAATGAACCCATGCCCAATTTACATCTCGTGATTGTCGTTTTTTTTAACTAATTTATGCTAGATGAACTTGGGTTGTTTCATTCCATTTCCACCATCTCTTTGGCCGATCATATGCTTTCAATTGGTTGTTTTTTCCTTTCCCAAGGGACTGCAATGATGAGTGGTTTTTATTAGCCAACCTCTTGACCAATACATGATTTGAGCAGTTCCACCATTGCTGGAACCAGTTGCTACCCTTTATACCACTTGTTCCTCCAAGTCAAGTCACATTTCAGTTCTTTTCTTGACTCGTAAAACTCATGAAAAGCTTGCCGAGTATTTTTCCATTTTGACTCGTAAAAGAAAATAAAACGGGGTGTCCACTTTCATCTCTTTTTCCGACTCTTTAAACACAAAAATATTGCTGAGCTCTTGTCATTTTGAACTCGTTAAATGGATGCGAAACATTTTGTTCCCAATATAAGTTTACCCCTTTGTCGGGTTGGGAAGCACTATTTATGAAAAAGGTACTCCTTGATTGAAATGGTCAAACGGTTCTCTCAAGTATTGTTTTCTACCTTTTCGGGCTCGAGAGACACAAACGTACAAAAAGGGACACTGTGGAGTTTTCTTTTACGTGTATTTTTCAAATCTCTAAACATGAAAAAAAATACCAAGTTACACCTTTGTTAGACTCGTTAAATTATTAAATGACATCAGATTCGTCATCATGATGAACATGAGCTTCTCCTTCCTAGGGCTCGTTAAACTTACTAGGTTAGATTAATCCGAAGGATGGAATTATGGTGCAAGAATATGTTATCCCCTTCAAGCTTGCGATTAAAAAAATAATTGGGGTACTCGCCATAAATGGTGGGGAAAATTTGGAAATCTATCAGTAGTATCGACAGCTCACTTTTGAACATGACACTCTTTGCTTCATGTCAGGTTGGGACATCCTCCTTTGTATCGTTGACCTTCCTGGGTTTGGCCCGTTCATTTTTGCCTTCCATCTGATCTCTGCCATGTTGTCATGACCACTGATCCCATGGATCCAAAAGCTGCCAAACTTCCAGTTGTGTCGCTGATATGTTCAAGAGTTGTGCTTTTTCAGTTACACTTACCTCTGATTCTCTGTATCATCCAAAATCATTTTTTCATCCTCTCATCTCACGTCGATGATGTGGGATTCATTATGGCCCTCCTTAGACATGGTCACTTTCCGTCAACTTCAACTCATTATCTAGGAAGTTGACCGAGAGACTCCCTTCCAGTAACTTAGAGCTTGCATGCCCTAATGGCAAGTTCTTCGCACTTGATGACAAGTTCACATCACTGGCTTCCGATCGAGTGATTTCACGAGTGTTCAAATTCAGTTCCTGTATTACCTCGAGGGCCATCATTATTATTGGTGGTTTCTCTTGCAATTGTTAACAATTTACATCGTTGACTGCTAATCAAGTGACTTTCTAGCATGCTCAACGTCAACACATCCATTCACACACTAGGAACTGTACTTTGATCGGGTCGTGTTGGAGCGCAATACCTTGGGCTCAGATCACACAAGTCCAGTTTGTGAAGTGGTGTGACATGATTGTGATGATATGCATGTCTCTTTCAGATGGTTGGCTGCGACTAGACCATGAGTTATCATATGTGATCCTTCTCATTATTGGATGGCTATGACCATACCTTGGTTTCATTATGGTCCTCCCTGATGGATGGTTGTGCCCATACCTAGATCCATTTACATGATCATTCTCTGGATGGCTCTGCCCATGCCACAATTCATGTATCATTTGACAGAGAGCTCAGTTTATGTAAATGTATCTGTACTATCTTACAGGTTTTCCGACGGAAGACTAGTTCCCTGCACTGATTTATAAAGCATTTCATCCGTCACTCCATCTCAACCTTCATGCTTTAGAGAGCATCTGTTACACAACATTTTTTCACTGTCCTTGTACTCCCTGTTCCTTGATCCTGGAGGACCTCTACAACGAACCATGCATGCTTTGCCTTCATGGAGAAACTCCCATTATGTCCCTCTTCATGAGAGGATCATTTCCCTTTTGCACCATTTCCCTTGAAACTTTTGTTTTGCCCAGTTTACAAGACTGGCACTAATGGCCCTTGTCTCCCTCGCGCTGATGTGCACTAATCTTCACACCGACCGGAGCAACTGAGCTGTGTTTTAGTCCCGTCGGTTCTATTATGGAAATTTTTTTAATTAGAGCCGAAGCTTCTAGCTCTAGAAGCTCTGTAATGGAAGTTTGGTAAATGGTTTGGCTGGATGGGGTCGAGGATGACAGTTTGGGCTCCTTTCCCCTATAATGATGGAACTACCTCAAGGGATAAGTCCTTCTCCCATGAGAAGAGGATCCATCTCCCATCCATATTTCCTATATAAACCTCCCTTCTTCACAGGCACAAACTAGTGTGTGAATGTTATAGTCGCAGTTGATAGTTTTGGTAGAGTTATTTTTGAGTGTTGATACTATTTTGGAGTAGACAAGCAAGCTATTACTAGTTGTAGCTACCTAGTTGTCAGAGGGAGAAGTATGTTTTGGTTTGGAGAGAAGCCCAAAGGGAAGAGCCTTTAAACTATTGTTCTTTGAAGCCATCATGGAATGCTAGCAGAAGTGTGTGGGAACCCAGTCTTGTCAAAGGAAGACTACAACATCAAGATGAATGGTTGTAATCTCTCTTTGATATTAATATATGCATCTATTGATTGATTTCCTACATGTTTTGTAATATTACATATTCATGGCTTAATGTTTCTTGACTCGTTAAGTACGTTGAACTAAAATCTGTCTATTATTATGTTTGTGTGTTGTTGTTGTTTACTTGTTTCAGGAACTTGAAGAAGGAAGCGAGAGATTGCTGGAGCAAGCAAGCGAAGACTTCATCAAACAAGATAAGAGACCAAGAGGTAGGCCCTCTTGATTGATTCTAACCTAAGGAAATATCCCATAGAATGTATCTTTTGTGGTTATACCATTATCGGGCAGAGGAATTCGTTTGTGTTTGCACTTATAATTTTACTTCACCACAGTCAGGCAACCCCTCCTCCAAGTTAGTGGGTTCCTCCCCCATTTCAATGCACGACAGATGATCAGGTCCCTCATTCAATCATACTGGCTTCACAATAACTTCAAATTCATACTCCTGGAACAATTTGTTGGCTTGATGGGGCCTGACCTAAGTTCATCGTTATGTAGCTAGGAAAATCCCTACACTACTGGCCCTTTCGGCATCTGTCCACGGAGCATGGACCGAAGTCTCACCCGAAGCAATATGAGCTGATGCAGGAACCAAGTTTCCACACCCTTAATCCCTGCTTTCACGCAGATCAATAAGCCTTTAGGGCTTATCGATGTATTTCCTCTTTCGTCTTTTAGAACTTCCACAAAGGTATCCGACTATCCTTCTGCAACCTTGAGCAATGATTCAGGCACTTATGCACCTCTGTAACTATGTTACTATCTCGTTTCCATAATTATCTTAGAGGTCAGCCAACTTTATCATGTAATTAAGATTACCCTCATGTAAACATGTATTATTACTTGCACTCAAATAACAGATAGAAACAAATACATTTGCGCATCGATTTAACATTATAATGTAAACCCAGAAATTAACATATCATAATCGGATACAACTATCATAGACAAAAAACACAATGATTCCAAAATACTTCTCTTTATTTATGATTCAAGTTCCCACTACAGACTCTATCCTCCCTACGCACAGAACTGCAGGTGTTTGCGCACTTAGCTGTAGACTTCCACCCTAGGCCTCTGCGCACTCAGCTGCAGAGCCTCTTCCTATGCTAAGACTCTTGCTCTTGGCTCACCCAAACTTATCAATGACTCATGACTTCTAACTTACTGTATTGTCTATTTAGATCTTCTAATACTTCCATTTTTATACAATCCCATGGTACATGTACCATGGGTAGATCTCCAAAATCGACACAACTTATCTAGACTAAGGGAAAAAAACCCTTTTAAATCTAGACATCTTTGCACTCCATGACCACAAAATGCAGAGACTGTACATTTATTTACACAAAATTAGAGCTTTCTGCCCCAAAACTTGGGTGTTTAACCCCAAAATTGACCGCCAGGGGACCTGTTCCCAATACCAAGAAACGACTACATTAGACTGGGTGACAGGACAGGACCAAGAGACATTAGAATTGGTCCTATCCAATAACCTAGTCTAATGTAGCTGTTTCCTGGTCAAATGTAGCTGTTCTAGGTCAAATGTAGCCATTAGATAACTTGCTCTCTCTATTTATACTACAAACAAGATCTTGTTCTTCAACTTGTCCTAACGATGAACCACACTTTTTGGTTCGAAACACGTCGACAAATGTATTATAATGTGATTTCCATTGAAAAATCTTCTCAAAAAACTTGATATATATATATATATATATATATATATATTATATATATATATATATATATATATATATATATATATATATATATATATATAACATACTTTTTTAAGAAAAATATTTATTTTAAAAATTCTATTTAAAAGTTTTTTTCAAGTAAAGAAAACGAAACCAATACAAATTTCCTTCAAAATACAATTTTTTTTTTATAAAACTCAAAACTAAATTAAAAAAATGAAAGAAAAGAAAAAAGCATTTTTTTTTCTTTTTTAAAGAAATAAAAAAACATTAAAAAATATTTACATAACAATTTAATATAAAAATTAGAAAAAAAAAAGTCACTTTTTTGCAAATTAGGGGAAAGGGAGTTCTCAGAATCATGCCTCCCCTCCATAGCAGTCATTTCTCCTTTGACGTTGCTTCTTTCCCACTCCTCGAACCTTCCCTTGATGCTAGTTCCTTATCCCTCATGTTGGTGGTCCATTTGTAGTATTGGGGTTGAAGGGGAGGAGTTAAAAAGTACCAAAAAAAAAATAAAATTAAATAATTAAAAAAAATCAAATTTTGACAAATTATTTGGGAGGGTAATTCTTAGAATTTCACCTATTCCCTTCCACCCCTTGACACAATGATCATCCCTCCCCTTTTGTTTCCTTTCCCTCACCCTACGTTCCCTTTATTCCTTAGTCACAACGATCATCCCTTCCCTGTTGTTTCCTTCTCATCACTCTAACTTCCCTTTATTCCTTAGTGTTGGTGGTATGTGGGCAACATGAGGGGCGAGGGGAAGAGGAGTGGCAAAGGTAAAGGAATTGGTACCATGGAGGGTGTCATGATTTTGAGAATCACTATCCATGATAATTTGTTAAGATTTGATCTTTAAATTTCTTACCTTTTTTTTTGGCTATAGGAATCAACAATTTTGTTGGTTTTGTACTCACATGACATGTGGTCGATTTTAACCACTATTACTATAATCTGTAGGTGCATACATATTCCCCTTCCATAGGCATGAGTAAGTTGGGGGAATTTAACCTCAAATCTCTTGGTATATAGCACTTTTGTTGATGGTGCTGAACACACCAACATTTAGGGGATCACCTTGGTATGAAGTCCCAACTAGAGCTCACACCATTTGGTGTGGAAGTCTCATCCGATATGATGGCACAATTGCCATTATCTTAAGGATTTGCCTCAAATCTAGCTTGTCAGCATAGGAGAGTGGTCTGATTTGTCTTCGAGAAGTGAGGTTTGTGTGTCTGGTGAGTGTAAGTGTCACTTGTGTCAATGGTTCTTTCATTGTAGAGGGAGAGGGTGAGAGTGAGTCCCAAGTTGGTTGGGAGAAGTCCCAACTCTCCTAGGAACACACAACACCACAGGACATGCACAACTTCTAGTGGAATAGTCCACATGGATGCAACAGTCATGACACACAAGGGAAGATAACATGTATAACACTTACCATATTAGTCCACATGAGTGCAACATTGTTATACCAAGTTTCACATGAAAGGTCTGTCGGATGTCCGGGATAGTAGTCTACATGGGCGGGACAATGTTAACAACATATACAACACATTTTCATTGATTTATGTGTATTACAACAAGTGAATTAGTTCAAGTGTTAAACAAAGGTTCAAGCAACATGCATTACAAGTGTTAAAGATTAGTCTTACAATAGATAAAATACATGTGTGAAAACATGTTGGCCTGTTAGAAGGCTTCTGAATTAAGCGAAAGTTCCAAGACACATCATTACACCATACATCACTAACCCCGCATGAGGGGCGTTGGAGCCACTGCTTACTCCTCAAAGAAAAGATTATAAACTCTCTTGGCTATGTGGGAGGAGCTAAGGTAAAAAGTCCTTTCATGTACAAATGAGGGGGTATTTATAGCCAAGGGTGAAACTGACCCTCTGTGGCTATTCAACTTCCTTCATGACTATTTGACTTCCATGACTCTTCGAATTTACATGAATCTTTGTACAATAAGTGGGTCTCTTGGGCTTCCATGTTACATTACATTGTTTGAAACATGGCCCGTAGTAGAGACGTGGACGACATGACTCGACATAACTCATGACTCAACATAACTCATGACATGACTCGACATGACAGTGCTAGTACATTCGTGTTACTGTTGGAGTGCATGTGGAGCTGTAGTGCTGCTGGGTGATGGATGTCTTCATGGTGTGTCACAACTTCACCTCTACATGGAAAAGTGCATGGAGTCTTCGATGGTCATTGGTTTGTTTGATGTTTCTTTGGAACATTGCTCCTTGCTTGAATGTTGGAAGGCTTGACAGGCTCATCTCTTCATGAAAGGTGCATGTTCATTTGGTCATCCGTCTATGAGTACATCTTGCATGTTTGCTCATCCGTCCATCCGTGAACACATCTTTGCATGATCATCTATTCGTGAGCACATCTCTTCACATGCATGTTTCGTCCATCTGTTGATGAACCTGTCCTTCTTGATATTCTCGCTTCGTTCATCCCGTTCGTTGTTGCACCATGTTTTTTGCTGTACTTGAACTTGCAGTCACTCATGATGAGACGACATCAAATCTAGAAAACTCCTAGTCTACCATGATACATGATCATTTCAAATGCAGGTGACTGGGAGAGACAACAAGGTTGCATGGCAAGATGATGGCTCCCGACACTTTTGATGAAAAATAATAAAGGGTCACTGGGTCTGGCTCGGCTGGAGGAAAAAAAAGTGAAAATTTTGGGAGGGATAGTCCAGGCCGTGGGAAGGCAAGGTAGACAAAATCTATGCATTTTTCGAAATGAGCGGGCAGCAAGGGCTTGATAGCAAAATTTGTGCAATTTCTTGGAGGAATAGGTCAGGATGTAGGGAGGCTTGGCAGACAAAATTTGCGCAATTTTTTTTGGAGGAACTGGCCGGGATCTTGGCAAGCCAAATATGCGCAATTCCTAGAGGGAATTGGTAGCTAGATGCTAGGTCACTGGTAGCATAAACTACACAATTCACAAGGGGAACATGCAGTCAGTTGCTGGGAGCTTGGCAGTAGAAACTGCATAATTCCTAGAGGGAATTGTGAGTCTACTGCTGGGAGCTATTGGCAAGAGAAATTGCACTGATGCTGGGAGGTTGGCCTGCTGATCATCTCTGCACAATTTCTAAGCTAAGCAGACTGCTGGGCAATAGAGGGTATGCTCATGAAAACTACGTAATTTTCTGGATGAGTAGCCGTTCGATTGTCGGGAGGATTGGCTGGAGAAAATACACAATGTTCTGAGTGTTACAGGGATGGGCACTGGGTGTATATCTAGCCTATTTACACAATTTCTTCAGTCAACAGAGCGGGCAAGGTCAACAGCTTTTTCACAATTTTTGAGGGGAGTTAGTCCTAGGGTGGATGCTAGGTCCATCTCTCCGGGTGGTCAACATGAAGGTTGATTGAATTTCTTGTAAGAAATGCAGCTTGAAATGAATTTCTTGGTGCTTCTGCACTGTTCTAGGTGAAAATCAATCGAGTTGATGGTGGGTGATGGTTCGGCTATAGAGGGGATTCCAATCATCAAAACTTCAACAAAATGACTAAGTGTGTGAATGAGTGAAAGATGAAAATGTGATCTTACAAACACACACCCACATGACTTGACAACGAGATGACTCAAAGAAACCAGACACACATGTTCAACATGAATGACTGATGGTGCGAGCGACAAGCGCGAAATTCGTGATTGACCATTGATAGACTATGACGACGCTTTCACGATAGTGAATGTGACTCTGTGTGTGTGTGTGTGACTGATGTTTTCATAACAAACATGACATGTGCACATGAAGTGAAGACCTTGAGCATGACCAGAACATGGTCGCAAGCAAGACATTAACATCATCATGCAAAATATTGGGTGGAATGAACAAGAAAGGTGGGTGCGAAGCCTCACACGAGCTCATAGAGTGAACTCGAATGTATGCAACCGTCAAGTGAAACTCTCAAGGGAGGCTCCGAATTTGGGTGCATGCCAAAATTTTGGAGGGTGGTTGTAGCTGCTACAACACTGGGTGACACATTGGTAGAACTCCAACTTCTATGTTTTGGTTCATTGATAGCACAGGGCCTTGGTCTTTCACGAAGTATTGGAACAATGTGCGAGTTACTTTGGCTTCCCCACTTACCCCATGGACATACGTAGTTCACCTTTTTCCAACTCAGTCAAACATAATCAAAAGTTTAACTTGATCACAATGTTTCGAATTTGGGAAGGGTAGTTTAGCTCGTGAGTTGAACATTTTCATAGTATAAGTTTTCATCTCTGGTGTTGCTCCACTGCCACCAGGCCTAGACAGTACCCTAGTGGAGTCCCACAAGAACATATACATTGCTCCACTTCCTGCGAGGCTAGTCAGTACCCTGGTGGAGTTGCATGCTTAACCTCTCAGTGCCTGAAGCCTTTCTCTTCTTCTGCCTTTGTATTTTCAAGAGGATTGTGCATAGGAACTTATTTATTTTTGGGGTGGAAGAGGGATCCTGACTTATTGAGAGCATAAGAGGTTGTTCCTTTAGAGAAGCATGTAAGACCTCTAACAGAGGTTTGATCATTTGGATTTTCCCCTTCTTCGCTTCTACTAGTTGGATGAGCTTGAACACATAGAGCAGAAGGATGAGTACATGCATGGGGCTTCCTAGGGTGGACACAGGTTCTTGGTTGGAATAAAACTTCCCTTGCATATGGTTCGTATTTACCATCAAGAATTCATCATCTAAAGGTTATAACCAAGCACAGAGAAGATGGACATAAGATTGGCTAGATGCTGCAGTGTCACAAGTCTCTTCAAATTTCAGCCACATATTCTATTTAGAAACCAGAATGTAGTAGTTGGTAGCATTTATTTCCAGAAACATAAATAGTAATATACCAAGTAAACAAAACAAATGCAAAAAAATAGAAAGCAGAACAAACAAAGTGAAAACAAACATAGTAAGCAAAGTAAACAAGATGAAAACAACAAGCAGCAAGAAAACTATGTACATGGCAACGGGCACGATCCGACCTACTGGAAGTAATGCTTGAGATTTTTTCCATTGATAGGAAGGTTTCCAACCCTCCCATCAAGTGATTGCATATGGCATGTATGTGTGCAAAGTTTCTCATGGACCAGTATAAGTTCACCGAGTTCCGCTACTGAAACCTGATGGTATTCCAAAAGACCTTTAAGTGAATATGACACCATTTCTTCAGATACTGTGTGCAACATAGGTTCAGATGATGGCACGAGGTAGTTGTTTTTATTCTGGGAGTGGTTGAAGTTTCTAAAATCAATGCATAAGAGGATTTTCCTAGATTTCTTACGTGCAAAATTCAAATTAGAAACCCAAGTACGATCACAAACTTTGCAACTAATCTAATCATCCAAAATGTTAGTCAAGTTTTTATGTATAAGGAGTTCAAACAACATATGTGTTTTACCAGGCCTTTTTTGCAATGACTTGTCTCCTCCTTTACTTGGAATCCTATGTTGAATTGCTCATGTATAGTGTGTACTTTGGTCATCATCTGCCCATGTAGACACATCCCGGTACTGTTTGATGAAGCAACCAAAGAATTGTCGCTGCTGCAGTTTGTAGCTCGTACTGAGATTGGCTATCCTGGGATCATGATTGGTTCCTAGGTTGTTATGTTCGTTCGTAGTGGCGGTCCTGTGGGTTCCACTATTTCTTGGTCCTTGACGGAAATTCTGCAAACCATAGAGCTTGTTGAGGGAAACCCCACCCTTAGGGATGAGGTTTCCTTTCTTTCCCTCAACAGTAGTTTTCAGCGGCTACTTGTGCTTACCTTCATCAATTGTTAGGTCCTTGAAAGTATCAACATCATCCACATGGTGCAGTATCATTCTGAGTGTGACCACGTTGAGGGAAAGAAAGGGGCCTTGGTCTTTCACGGAGTATTGGAAAGAAAGGGGCCTTGGTCTTTCGCAGAGTATTGTTAGGTCCTTGAAAGCATCAACACTGTCCACGGGGTGCAGTATCATTCTGAGTGCGACCGCATTGAGGGAAAGAAAAGGGCATTGGTATTTTGCAGACTTTCTTGGTGCTTTTGCATTGTTCTAGGTGACAGTCGATCGAGTTGATGGTGGGTGATGGTTCAGCTATAGAGGGGAGTCCGATCGTCAGAAATTCAGCAAAATGACTAACTGTGTGAATGAGTGAAAGATGAAAATGTGATCTTACAAACACATACCCACATGACTTGACAACGAGATGAATCAAACCAACTAGACACACATGTTCAACATGAATGATTGATGGTGCGAGCGACAAGCGCGAAACTGGTGATTGATCATTGATCGACCGTGATGACGTTTGCGCAACAGTGAATGTGACTCTGTGCATGTGTGTGACAGATGTTTTCATAACAAACATGACATGTGCACACAAAGCGAAGACCTTGAACATGACCAGAACATGGTCACAAGCAAGACAATACCATCATCATGGAAAATATTGGGTGGAATGAACAAGAAAGGTGGGTGCGAAGCCTCATAGGCTCACATAATGAACTCGAATGTATGCAACTGTCAAGTGAAACTCTCAATACCCCATTCTTTTTCCCTTTAGGGTAATGGAAAAAAAATAAAGAGATTATAGCTTGATTTATTTATGGAGTCTCAGATGAGGTTGGGATAGCCAGTGGCTGGGTTGATGAGCTTTCCCCGAGGGGCCCACCAGAAAGTGGAGCCTTAGGTCCTAGGAAAGTCAGCTTCCATATTCCCTAACCACCCATCTTAAATTGACGATGGACAGTCCTATTTGTGGTAGGGATTGGGATCCGTGATGTCCCCTCTGACCCACATGCTTTGCATGGGCTTGTGGTAATTGTAGAGCAAGGCAAGCTAGTTCTGGGTCCCTAACGTCAGAATGAGCATGTATGCTTTTAGGATGGGAAAACTCATACTGTAGGAATTGAGCTAGGTTGATGAGGAGACCCCTCTAAGCCACGATTGTGTGGTATTGAAAGTAGGGAGAAAGTCAGCTTCCATTAGCCCTAACCTTCTTGAAATGGGCATTAGTGACGTTCCAGATCCTCTTAATTAGGTCACTCGATAGATTTCTCATCTGGCCCCTTGATCAACATCGAGTCAATAGTCATTTTTGGTTGGAGACACCCCATTCGTGGGTTGGGTTCCAGTCCTATCCCCAGACGGCCACATCATAGCGTGGGACCTAACAGACCCTAACAAGACAGACCCTGGACTCCCTAATCCCTCCTAAAAAAGCCTTTGGCTACACCCCTTGTCACATTGATCCTATCCCGTGGTCGCGGTAACTTTTAAATGCACGTGAGTTTTGGCATATCATCCCATGCTTGATTTATAGGATGCACTTTGGGATCCCCATCAAGGAGGGGTCCCCATCAAGGCCAAGGCCAAGGCACCTTAGCAACATTTTTTGTGCACTCGAACTTCAAGAAAATTGAAATCATGCATTTTATGTTGTTTTGGGCAACTGAGATACACTTGGTCCTTGAGCCATCATGTGTCTTTGATTCGTCAAAATACATGGCCCACAACTTGTCTGTACATAGGCTGTTTTGCATGCTAGTACTACTGCTGATACTATTGCTACTATTGGTACAATGCACTGTACATGTTTCATTACCATCAATTGGGTAGGGAAGGAGTCCCAATTGCGTGCTTGGTGGGGTTGGAGCTGGATGTGCAAGATAACACCCCAACGTTGTTTCCATGAGGCAGTTGCCAAACATGAGTTCTGTGAAGGCCAATGATTCATTCTCGTCATTAAGGGGAGTGACATTGTGCTTCATATACCTCTCGGACATTATCCTGATTTGGTTTCATTTTCCCTTGTATGAAAGCCACATGTGCAACCAGTCTGTAGCAAAATATCTATCTAGATTGCTCGACCAATCTTTGTTGAGTAGTATACCGTATGCTTTCGGTATGTCCACAAAAACTATCTTAATGCATTGGTGGACTCGACTGTCATGAGATAGCCGAATGATCACGTCTCGTACTTCACCAATGGTTGGTACCGATGTTCGATCAATTTGGATGATCTGCTCATATGTATCGCTCCATTACGTATTGATCTTTTTTGCAATGGAGAGTGACATGATGTTGGCGATTGCGCTAGAATCAACTAAGTAGTTGTGGACATTGCAGTTAAAAATTTCAATTGATAGCAGGAATTGAGGGCAAGCTAAGTTTAATTCTTCCATCTAGAGTGTGTTGAGCATAGTAGAAAGTGATCCCAGAGGTGTGCTTTCTCCCTTGATAGTAGAGGCTGTGCTGTCCATTGCTGTTTGTCCCAATGCATGTAGTAGGATGTCTCGCTCACTCTGGATCTTAGCTAACTCGAAAAAACTAATGTTTGCTCAAGTTTTTCTCATGTCATCTACAATGTTGTAGTCAACAGGTGGAGGACTCACCAAGGTGTTTGTGGCAGGACTGATGTTTGTGTTGTTAAATGAAGTGTTCTGAAGTTTGTTGTTCATGGATGTGCTCTTGCCCGCCACTGTCTTCCTAGACTTGTTTTTTGTTTTCTACTTTGGGGCAGTCGGTGGATCAACCTTTCTCATCAGTAGTCTGATATTTTTTTGTACTTCCCCAAGCATAAGGGGAGCCCCTTTACGCCTAAGGCTGTAATGGTCATTTTGTCTTGGGGGCTGCTTCTCGGTGTTTGTCTTTAGCATTGCTTGCGAGCATTGATATGCGTTCACCACATGCCCATAACTTGAGGCTTCATCAAGTGCAATACCTTTGTCATTATCTCTACCATTTGGCTGCTCCTACATATTACTCTCTGCATCAAATGTATGACTATATGCCGAGTTTATGACTTGATACCAGTCTGAACAAAAGTTCTCAGGGTGATGTTCTTCATGGAACGAACAAAACTCGAGATCTGTGCACTGATCGACATTGAACATAGATCTCTACATAGTTTTTTGAGCGAACCAATTGCTGCCTACTGAGCTGCTTCCCTATCTCTGTTTAGGCGGATGGCTGCTTGTAGATGTGTCTGTTTTCCATTGTTTAAGCTCAGACACTTCCGTTGTTAAGTTCTTAATGAGGCAAGTGAGGGTTTCAATATTGTTTTCTTCCTTGTCTCTACCCTTGCTCACCATTTCTTGGGAATTCCTTCTCATGTCTTTGGGGTCCTTTGCTAGTCCATCATCCTTGATGACTCCAATTGCGTGTAGGTCTTGTTCAACAACAATAGCCTCTTCACAGTTTTCCAAGAGTGTTGGTTTCACATCTCGCTTGACAAACTGTACAATGCTAATCGGCAGTACAAACGTGTAGTAATCAACAATGATGGAGTCGTGAGGTTGGGTGTGCACTACAAATTTGTTCAATATGCGTGTAAACCTCTGGTTGAAGTCTTTTACCTTTTCTTTCCCCTCCATCTCTAGGCTTCCCAATTATTTTAGTAATATAGCTGGGGTCTTGTCATCAACAAAATTTTCAAGGAACATGTGTTTGAATGCACCCTAGTTCTGTATGGAGTTTAGTGGAAGGCTATGATACCATGCAACTTCACGACCATCCAAGGTACATGGGAACAATCTACAAGCTACATCATCATGCTATACCTCAAGGGTCTATAGTTGCAGGTAGAAGTTGTCCAAATGATCTTCTACCTTCACCGAGCTATCAGGGTTGAACTTGATGTTCATTCTCTTTGTTTGTTTCGGAATCTTGTGTAAAACAACTGGGAGAGCCAATGGTCCTTAAGTCATCCATTCCATATTTGGGTCAACCATCTCTTCTTCTTCTTCATCCTCCTTCTCTCTTTCAGAATCTGATGGTTCTGGCTCTGAGTCCTTTGGCCCGTCTCTGCCTCCGCCTCCTCTTCTGTCTTCCCCTCCATCTCCTATACCGAATTCTGATCCCAAGATCACAAGAGTGTCTCGTTCACCTTGCTTGAAGATTGAAGGTTCCTCTCTATCTTTAATAGCTTCTACCCGACCTTGAAGTGTGGCAAGGACTTCTTCTTCCACTAATGATACAACAAATCCTATAGGAGTGGCTTTATGCTTCCTTGATGCATATGGAAGATGATGTATTCTTGGGATCAATCTTTCTGCTTTCATGAACTGGCGAGTGATGGTATGGACAGAGCGAAGGTGTTGATATAGAATCTCATGTTAAATCCTAGGAGGTTGTTATACAGTAAATTGACCCCCTCATCAACTCAAAGGGGAAAGACATGATAGCTGAAGGAAAGACTAATATCACATGCCTTGTTTCCACACTAATGCTGGCTATGCATTGACAACCTACTTTATAAAGCTTTTCTACAAGCCTAAGGGTGCGTTAGTAACCTAGCTAACTCAAGTTGCTAGTTCGGGAACAGTGGTAGTGGATCCTAGTGAAGTTCTAAGGGTCAAAGGAATGAATTGACTCATAAATATCTAGATATTTGTTCCTAAAATCACTCAAGAAAAGCAAGGAAACATCCAGATTCGACCTATTTGGAGGATTTCTAATCATGATGAAGGAGGCAAATGAGAAAGAGCTGAAAAGCATGGCAACTTCATTGCTTTTACCTTAGGGAACTCAAGGAGGAACTTGACAACCCTAACTCAATTACTACATAAGAAAAGCTAGGGCTATGGTGATAGAGGTCAGAGCATTTGAAAGGATAACATACTTGAATATTGAGCACGGTCTCAAATCATAAGAAGTTGGCAAGAAGGGAGAGAGAGAGAGAAGCTGGAGGGGTAAGGGAAGGCTGATGCAACATATGGTTGTAATCACTCTTCCAACATTAATATAGAACTACAATTATACTGTCTACTCTGTGTTGTTGGTACTATCATTAATTCATTTGTTTGTCCAATACCTTTTAGCAGGAGTAGCTTAGTTATGTGTAACTATATGTTCTTTTATGTATTCATGTATTAATTATCAGAGTTGTATGCTGTGATTACGCTTATCTCTGCTATGTGTAGGACTTGAACTAGAGCTGGTTCAGGGGACTTCCACCTAGCTGCATTGTGCTCACCAACAAATCTACATGGAGGCTTGAGGTAATATACTTCTCCTACTTTGATAGTTAGTTATTGTTTATGAACATGCATGTAACTTTGTGATGGTTGTAGATAATCTTACATTCTGCCAAAGGTCCCGGGAAGACCTTTGAGGGTATCTTCATTCTCCATACACCTGCATTTTATCCTATAACATAATTGGCGACTCTGCTAGGGACTATACATCTAGTTCCTGGTTTACCTAGATGGTTCTCAGTTTTCTCCTCCTTCTAAGACCTCTCTATACTTCTTCATTCCCTTTCTGACCCACCAAAACATTGCTACATCTTGCCTACATATATTCATCATTGAATATGATCTGAGAAGCCCTGTTTTGAGCTGTTTCCCCACACTAACACAGGTTAGTAGACTACACAGTGCTTTATAAAGCTCTGTGTCTGCATACAAAAAGCATTATATGACCTATTAACTCTTTGTGGCCACTGCTACAGACCGTTAGTCTCCGAAAACCTTAATTTTCAGCTATGTCTGCAAACCAAAAGGGATAGGAGGCTTGCTCATAGACTGAAAGAGGATTTGTTACTGTATTTTGTTAGCAAAATAGGTGCCCTAATTTTTTTTTTTTAAAGGAAATAAGTTTTGTTTTTCTTTCTTAAAAACATTTTTTATGAAAGAAAGATCTACATTTTTTATTCACTCTTCTGTTTAGCTGGTTAAAAGCTACTTTATTTTTGGTTTCAAGTAGTTGTTAGGAAAACATTGGAAAGATGTTTGTTGGTTATGCATGTGTTAAATGAATAGGATGCATGGAAAGAATATGAATATGTGAAAAACTCTTACCTGTAGAATACAACTTGTTTTCATTGAATTGAAATTTTTTTAAAGAATTGTCTTGTGCATGATTTTTTGAGTCAGAGCCTCATCACATTTCATACGTCAAGTCCCCTACCAAAGACAATAAAAAGGTATAGATAAAATTTACCTAAAATCAATCAATAACTCTTTATTGAGCAAACAAACATTAGTTCAGGCTAGGATCTTGGGATAGGCAGTGTGAGTAAACTGCCCAAGATCATAAACCAACACTAGCGTCATTAAAAGGGAGAAGATTCCTTCTACACTTATACTATTGGGACCAATCCAATAAAAGCAGAGCTAAATGCAAGACAACATTAGACTATAAGTGAAGGTAGCTCACCTACTCTTACAACTCCTTTGGGTATTCTGTGTATTGGGGATCCCTTCGGGGATTTCGGAGCTGATTTGGGGACTCAGGTATCCTGCCCACACAACGTACTATCTGCGACTATGTTCCCCCCGGTGGTGTCTGTGATCTGAGGTATCTTTAGTGGCCAAAATTTTAGGGACTTACATAAGGTGACTAGGGCGGGCTACCATGGTACCTACACAGATGGACATACTCTGTCTTTAGTTTTTGGGAGGGTACCCATCTGCATGAGAGTAGTTGGCCCCTCAATTTGAGGTTTGGGTGAAGCTCTAGAGTAACTGTAACTGTACATCTGGCCAGCCTTCTATGCTATTCATTGAGATACTGGGTTTCATCTCCAATGATCGGTGCTTATCAGATAGGGTCATTTCCCTCTATTTACTGATTGATCAACTTAGTTTATTTTTTATATTTTTTTAGGCACCCGAGTGTTATCATTTGAGACTTTAACAAATATCTCAATAAAATTTATTGATAAAAATTAACGGTCATGGTGGCTACATACGGCCCTCATCGTCAATCTAGACGATTTCTAGGACTTCCTCCACTCATTGTGGAAGATCCACCGAGATCCAATGAACCAGATTCCCCATCTTCAGGAATCAGTCTTCTAGATCTCACACGGGATCTGTTTGGACAACCGACGATTCAAGTTTGTCGGAGAATTTCTTTACCAAAGGATTTATTCCTCCCTTTAATCCTCCGCTCACAAATCCGTTGGACCCAATCTTGGATCCTGCCCTACTTGTAGTTCTTGCTTCTATAGTCGGAACATTTCCACGTATCCCATCGAAGACTAATGGGTCGTGGGAGTTTAGGGACACTTTTGGTCCTCCAACACTTCCCGAGTCGATAGTCACCGCAACACCTTCGATGGCGAACCCCACTATCCCATTTGTCTCAGGTACAACCACTCACATGAAACCCTCTACGAGTGGAACCCAGCTGCTGTCAGGTTCCACCCCTTTAGTGTCAAGCTGCATAACTTCGACAAGTGCTACATATAGTGCTCCCTATAATAGTCAACATAGAAATATTGGCGTGGTTCCCATCCACCAACAATATGGTCGGCTACCATTGTACAGTTCAAACCCCCAGATTCAAGTATCTGGGGGCATTCCCAATATGCACATGTTGGTAGGGAACGTAACAGTTCCCCCTCCATTCTTAGGCATGCATGGTCAGTCGCTGATTGACATGAGTGTTCCTTATGTCAATCAAGGACAAAATGGTTAGTTCTGTGATGGGCATGAATCCTCAAGGAGGTCCCAACCAATCCATAGGGGCACCCTACTCACAAATTCAAGCGAGTCAAGGGGGCACTGCTTATCCTGGGGGCAATTCTATACCCTAATATCAAAATCCCCATGGAAATCCAAACTACAACGCCATACCTCAAGGCAACTACTATACCATGCAACCCATGTATAATATTGAGACTCAAATGATGGGAGGACCACAAGGTTCCTCAAGTCATATGTCATCGCCTTAGTTCGATTCGGGGGCACCACACAATCTTCCTTTCTTGGCAATGTTGGATATCCCCGAATTGTACAAACTTACAAATGACCCCATCTATCATAACTTAAAATGGCTGCCAATCCTACATAAAATACCAATAGACATCCCCAAGTTCGATGGGAAACAAGGGGAGGATCTGGGTACTCATATCATCACCTACCATCTTTGGAGTGTTTCTAACTCCATGGTGGATGATAGTGTCCGGTTATGTCTTTTTACCCACACCCTCACTGGAAACGTAACCAAGTGGTGCATTGAGTTACCACGTGCGTTAGTAAATACCTTCCATGCTCTAGCGATGGAATTCTTTAAAGCACTTCCAACTACCCATCCGCTATGAGACTAGGACAGAGCTCCTCACTTCATTACGTTAGGATATTGCCACCCACATCTTTGATCATATACATGAATGGAGACATAGGCGGAGGTTAGTCAAAATTCCCCTCCCAGACTATCTCTTAGTGGACTGGTTTTGCAAGTCCCTACTCCCTCAAATCGCTAAGGATGTAGCCTTAGGTGGTGTAGTCACAAAAGACCAATCCATATGTCGTGCCTAGCACTTAGATCTGATATATTCATAGTCTGGCACTCTTTATGATGTAATGCCCAATGCTCCTCGCAACTCCAATTATTCCGCTACTTAGCACCCCAGAGCGCACGCTGATGGGATTGTCGGCGCAACCTTTCGGACTACTATAAAACAAATCAACGGTCACATTGCCCAGATGTCAGTGGACCCCTATACCAAATTGACTACTCTTCCTACCACCGCGATAAACTCTGTGCAGTCGACAAAAAATTCTGATGGTAAGAACAAGAAAAATAAGAAAAATACCGATCCTTCTGAAGAGTAGTCAACAAAGTAGTACAACCAAAAGCAAAAGGTTGTTGAGCCCTCTAATGATGGAAAGGATAAACCCACCAAATTCCCTTGCAAAATCTATGCGCAAGACCACATGACATATCTGTGTCAGTGTCTTCAAGAATGCATATATTTCATCACTAAAAAGGACATCGAAAGGACCCCTGCTGTCCTGAATAATGCTTTCCCCATTCAGTAGCAGCAACACCTTATTGCAAACCAACCCCAACCCCCGCAAGGGGGCAATGGTGGTTCGCAACATCCTTCATTTGGTGAAGGATCCTCTACCATTTACACCTTTGAAACGATAGATCTACAAACAAGATCCAAATCCTATGGAGATCCTATTGCTCATGCAGAGGAACCTTCCTCAAGTCAAAACCCACCTCCGCCCAATGATTTGCATATTGAACAACTGATTGTTGACCTTGTAATTTCTCCTCCCAAAGGGGCACTTCGACGCACAACGCACAATACATTTGCATGTGCCGCCGAAAACTATACCATTGTAGAAGACTTGGTGCAAGTGTTGTCGGCTATGTCGGCACTCGAAGTATTACGAACATGCCCAACACAAAGGAAACCTTTGGTTTTTGCTATTGGTGGTATTGACCCACAGGATTCCATGCTTGCAATTTTTGACATGGAAAAGTGTAAACCTCCCCTTTCTCACCAGCTTGCATTTCAGGTGCAAATCTTTTTGAAAGGTAAAGGTATACATAGAACTATCATCAATGAAGGTGCTTCTACCTGCATCATGTCGGCTTCATGTTGGCTTGCTTTGGGTTCTCCAACCCTATCCCCGCTGTCAAATTCCCTTAAAGCTTTCGACGGCCACACTGTCATCCCAAAAGGTTGCCTACCTAGCTATCCCATCCCCTTGAGTGGGAAAATGGTAATGATAGATATTGAAATCATGGATCATAAACTCGACTATAATCTACTTTTGGGCCATGCTTGGAATTATGCCATGAAGGCCATTGTGTCTTTGGTCTTCCGTATCATCCTCTTTCCCTTGGATAGAAAGACAACCATAGTGGAGTAGCTATCCTTTTGCACCCCAGATTCTCTCCATTACCTAGCAACTCTGTACCCTTAGTGGGTGGTGTACCTGACTCTTACGCCAGTATTGGTACCAGTCTACTGAAGGCTTCTTCCCTCATCGGTTGTTTCCCTCTTCAGCTGCCCAAGGTTTCACAGATGGCCAATATGATTTCATATATTCCTCATGAACAGACCGATCCATGGATCCTACCAGCTCCTTCAGACATTGACACACACAGAGAACAAATGCCACTATCACCAGCTGAATTGGCCTACCAAGCCATTCAATCTGCATCTGAGTCTCCGATCACTTTGGTCATGGCCAACTATACCACTGCCCCTCCCATAACTGCTCCTTCTTTCAATCCACTCAATCATGTCCTACCTATGGATGAAGCTATTAGAGAAATCATGAGTTTAGAAGAGCGACCTTGGGAGGACTTGCACCATCGTGTTTCAATATCTGATTTAGACATGATACCTATTCAAATCCTGTCACCTAACATAACAAAAATTGTTTCCTCACCCTATACGACTATCCAAACTTTGGAAGTGGAAGGAAACATTGTCAATATTTTAAAGACATTGCTCATCGATATTTCTGTCACGACAGGCATCATGGAAAACATACAGATTGGAGCCATTCACAATCCTTAGGAAATTGTGAGCTTCACCTGCCCTTTTAAGGACTTCTGTGATGTTTTCCCTTGGTCTTATGAAGAAATGCATGGCACAGACCTTTCTATTGTCAAGCATGAGATCAAGAAAGGTCGAGCATTCTTTTTATGGTATTTTTCTTGCTCATTAATCCAAGAAATCCTCGAGTCTCCTTCTTTGGGCTCATTAAACTACCACGAAGAAGAGCGAGCATTCTTTTTGTGGAATTTTTCTTGCTTGTTAATCCAAAAAACCTCAAGTCTCCTTCTTTGGGCTTGTTAAACTACTACAAAGAAGATATGAGCATGTTCTTTTTTGGGAATTTTTCTTGCTCTTAAAACTGAAAACTCCTTGAGTTTTTCATCATTGGGCTCGTTAAACATATATGACGATGGTCTGAGCATTCTTTTAGGTACTTTTCTCGCTCGTTAAACTGAAAAATCCTGATTTTTTGTAACAGGGCTCATTAAAAATATACAGTAGCAACCAAATAATTTGCTTTTTTGGTACCATTTCTCACTCTTAAAATAAAAAAAATCCCCGAGTTTTTGTTATTCAGCTCATTAAATATACGAAGGAGGAATGATAAGTTCTTTTACCTCTTTTTCCTCACTCACTAAACTAAAAAATATACCTTGAGTTTTCTTCATTTGACTCGTTAAAATTTGATGAAGGTATTGAGTTTTTCATCGCGTGACTCATTAAAAATTCATGACTAAAAACGATTTTAGTCTTTCTTCTCGTACTCGTGAGAAAATGAGGTTGAAATCTATTGAACATAGGTTTCTCTTTATCTAGATTCAATAGATTAACTCATAGAAAAGTAACCGATCTGGGCATACTATTAACCTTTTGTCGCACCCGGTTAACAACTATGACAAAGGGACCACCATGGAGTCGTTCTTTACGATCTTTTCAGACTCTCTAAATATGAAAAGACCACTGAGTTGTCTAGTCTAGACTCATTAAACTACACAGACAAGATATAGAGTCGCTCTATTTACGATCCTTTTCAGACTCTCAAAACATGAAAATATCGACGAGTTTTCCTGTATGGACTCATTAAACTAATCAGATAGGGCATAGAGGTGTTATTTTTGCGGTCCTTTTCAGACTCTTAAAAAATGAAAAGATCGACAAGTTTACCCATCTAGACTTGCTAAACTAATTAGATGGGGAAAGTGGAAAATACAACTGCATTCAATATTAGAAGGCATGGTTTGGTAGTATTCGTTCCCTTGAGCATGGCACTCCCTCAGATAAACCTTCCTTGTGACTGCCTCTCAAATATGAATCCTACCATCCTATGAGTTTAGCCTATATACCCCGATGTTCTTGCATCTCTGTATCCTAACACTCTTTGGTGTTCACGAGCCTAGTGCTGCATGGTTAAAACTGTTGTCGTGCCTTCTATTGTTTAAGGGTTAACCTTTTGTTTCCTCCATCAACCTGTTAGTGTCAGTATCTTCATCCCTCCATCAGTGATCAAAATTCTCTTTTTGCATGCATTTTAGGTGTCTCATCCAATCAGCTGCATTCCATTAGGTCATGGACCATCTGATGGTAGTGGCCCTTTATTAATCTCCCTCATGCTTTTCATTTGCTGGCCTATTTGCACATGTACAAATCATTTGTTGTCATTTTTATTTCATTTTAGTTGCAGAAGTCATTTTAGGGTTTCATGTCTCATTAGGTCTAGGGTTTGCCACCATAGTCATGTAAAAGCTCAATAATGGCCAGCAGGCACATGAGGAGGTATAATAAGGTCTCAACATCAAAATTTCAATAATGATATACTCAGTAATTGATTTTTTGAAAAACAGAGTTTTTATGTTCTATGTATAAAAATTTCATGTAATTTTAATTTTCCTATATATGTAATAAGTTCAGAAATGTAGCCTTGGGCCACCTTACCAAACTCCTACACTCTAGATCCTACAAAATAGACAAGAAAATCCAAGCATAAGTCCATCAAACGACAAAAAGAGAGCCAAACTGCAAAACAAAGTTTTTTAAAGAATAAAGTGAAAAGGAACTTTAGAAAAATGGGTTTTTCAAATGAAAAATTAAAAGCCAAGGTAGATATAAAGTTATTTTTGGTATTTGAAAACTTCATTTGTACAAGTGAGAGAGAGAAAAAGGTCAAATTGCGATTTGAGGAGAAATAAGGGAAATTGCAGCAAAGTTTAAAAATTTCTATTAGCGCGGTGCACTGGGTGCGGAAATTACATAGCACTTTGAATTGGTGCGGTGCACTGGGTGCAGAAATTACATAGCACTTTGAATTGGAGTGGCGCACCAGGCGTAGAAATTACATAGCACTTTGAATTGGCGTGACGTACCTGGGCATTGGCGTGGCGCTCCAGTCTACCAAGCCAAAAACTCTTTCTATCGACCTTCTAAAGCTCCAAATTTTGTTAATACCATCCCTTCAAGTAAGTAAACCCATCCATTTGCCATAAAAAGAGATTTAGTCATCCTTGATGGTGTTTTGAAAGGTGAAAATTCAAATCCTAAATTGTTGCATAGCTATATTGCAAAATTCCCTAGGGTTTTGCAGTTTTTGTCATTATTGCCGTTTATTTACTCCTTTGCACAATTTTCCCTTCACTACATTTCCTTACATTTTCTTCCCCTTTCCCTCTCTCATTGACACTTATCCTACCCTCTATCCCCAAAACCTAAAATCGTAACACCTAATTCCCACTATTCCCCAAACCCTAATCCTCATTCCCAAAACCATATCACTCCCTAATAATCCTACAGCTAGCATTAAAACCTTCCACTCATCAGTACCATTCATCAAATCCCTAAGAAGAAAACAACATTCACCTAATCTTGAAATAAAATATCTTTATACTCATCATTTTGCACCATACAGTGGCAAATATGGAAACAGATTCAACTTATGAAAGGGATGAGGAAAATGTGAGTGATTCCTTCCAAAAGATTCATGCACCAAGAAAACCACATAATGGAGGAAAACACATCCGAGTGGAACCCACTACACTTATAGAGTTATTGGCTTGTCCCCTTGTAGTAACATGTTTCAAACATTAGTCTTGCTGCCAGTTTTGTGAGATGGTGGAGAGGGTGAAATACCACCATGAACTTGCTAGACTATTTGTCCTTCATCTTCAAAATGGCCAGGTGAACTTAGCAGGTGCTTCTTTCACTTTAAAACCTAAAATTATAACTGAAGCAACAGGTATTCCAAATGTAGGTGAACAGTGGAACAAAGGACAACATGTGAGCAAAGAGAATTATGAGCCTTATATCAAGGCTAGTTATCAAAAGCAAATCAGTAGGGTCTTTCCTTTTAGATACCTACATGACACTTATGCTCCACTCATGAAGCTCATTATCAAATACTTCAGCTGTGAAGGGAGATTTTCTCACTTGTACACTTATCATGTTATATTATTGATGCATTTCACTAGAGTGAGGATGATGAACCTCCCCTATTTCATATGCAGAAACATTGAGAAAATGGCTACATTGGTGCAAAGGAAACCTCTTTATCAGTAGTTCAACAACATTTATCATTTTTCATTGATCAAGATTGTTGTTTTGCATCAGCTGAGTTTGTTGAATGTTTCATGGGATACTTTCATTTCACGTGAGGTTTTCAAAATCCCTCAAGTGACCCCATCAATGTTTCAAGAAGTAGGAGGGCCTTCAAATCAACTAGAGGCTCATGAGACTCAAGCTACAGGTGTGCCAGTATTTGTCACTTATGAAAACGACACAAGGAGACTATTTGTAGCTGCAAAACGAGTACTATCTCCACCTAGGGTGGAAGGGATCTTGTTTCCTTCACCAGACAATAGGCAAATGCTATCTTCACCCGAGGTGAAAGGGGATTTTCATTCTTCTTCAGCATAGTAGGTACATAATAAAGGGAAGCAACCATTGCATGAGGAATGGCCTTCTGAAGGTCAGGAGAGAGATTTTATTTTGATTCAGGATGAGGATACTGATTTGGGCTCCCAAAGTTCAAGACTCAAGGAGATAATCAAAGAAAAAGAAGCTGAAATCCATGCCTTAGCTCTTAACCTTGAAAGGGATACGTGGATCATCAATTACCTTGAGCAACAAAACAAGCAGTTGGAGGATAAACAGACAATCATAGAGTTGCAAACCATAAGGGAAAACAAGCAAGCAACAAAAAGAAAGAAAGTCAAATTAACACCCCTCTAGCAAGAGAATGATGCTGACTGGGAATATTGGCTAGAGAGGGAAAATATGCACTTGGAGAAACTACTTGAAAAGGCCAACAAGGAGAAAAAGATGTTGTGGCACATTGCTTATCACTATTTGGCACAAAACAAAATTTGCAAAACTAGGATAACGTGCCTAAAAGCCAAGTTGAGGAAGACTTTGAGGAGTGAGAAAGAGAAAGATAAGCTCAAGATATTGGCTGAAACTTCCTTGGACCAGCATAGTACTTGATGCAGATCACTCACGCCAAATTTCAAGAAATTTGGCAAACTTTTTGACAATTTTGAATTTTTCAAGGAAAAAACAGGTTTTTCTGGTAGGTGTGTAGCGCTACCTGGCGCTTGCTTTTGATAGGGACCTCCTCTAGAGGAAAACTTTGCATTTTTGGATTCCTCATGAAAAATTATGCATGCCCAGAAATTACTAGGAAACTTGGACAAGTTTTGGGTCACCTAAAGGACCAAAAACACTTCAAAAATGCCCTCTCTGCCACTTTTTGGCCACACAGGAAGTAGTGTTGGGAGAACTGATTTTTGGAAAGGAAAATGTGCACCAAATTTAAAAATTCCACTTATCATATAAAATAGGTAAATAGAAATTTCCAAAAAATCAACTTGGAGCAAATTTTGTGAAGGGGAAGGCCTCCAAATGTAGTTGGGAAAAAGTGCTACACACAGAAAAAGTGGCGGTATGCACAGGATGAAAAAGTGCCAATTTTGCTCAAAAACTCTGTTTTTCGCCTAGTTTTCTTGTAGTTTGACTTTTTCTCTCTTATGGTCAAATTCACAAGCTGACATTATGTAAATTTATGTAATATGATGTAAAAATGATAAAAATTGACTTGATAAGGTAGATACATTAGTTGTAGGTGGTTTGTTGTTGAATGAATCAGTTTCCTAGGTTTTAGAGGCAAGCCGTTCCACTGCCTATTTTTGTGTTCCTAGTTTAGATATGGTTGAAACCACCCCTATTCTCATGGATTCGAACCTTGATGGATAGCACAGGTGGTTTGGAGGTCTATATCATGTGTTTTTTAAGTCATTTTCAAAGGTTGGACTCTTGTGAAAGCTTAGAGCATCATTGTACATTCATCTTTGTAGTTTGGCAAGGAAATAGACTAGAGTTTGCAACATTTTGTGGGATTATTGTGGCAATGATTTAGTATTGTTTTTCCTTCTGTGATTCAAGTTATCATGTGTTTATGTGTGCCATTATCTTTCTCTTTTCAGCGTAACTAAATGAATCAAGTATAAAGGTGGAACTCATTGATGTTGCAGTGCTCTACCTTAGGGTTTGTTTAACTTTTCATGTTTTCAACCATTTGAAGAGGAATCATGACACTTTCATGCCCTCTCCAACTCATCACCAGTCTTAAGACTCTCCATTTCACTTAATTCAAAGTACTAAAGCATTTTCCTACCTCGCCCCACAAAAATCTCTGCAAGACTAAGTCCATTCCCCGGACCCAAAACTGCCTTTCACTTTTGATCCAACAAACCTACATACAAGTCAATAAAACTCCTTTGAGCATATACCTAGCCTAAAATTAGTCTTTACATCAGTCATCTCAAGCCTCATTTGCTATATTTTCCTGAGATTGACAAGGAGAGAGCCCTCTCCTGACTTGGTAGGGCTAGCTACTAGGTTAAGCATGGTTTGATGTTACCCTTGACTTGCCTTTCTCAGCCTGAGGTAGATTTAGACCCTAACACAACCCATCAAGAATATCCTCTCATCATGCCCTTTGTTTTTTAGACCCAATTCTCAAAGATTCCTCAAAAAAAAATTCATTCTTGTCCTGTTTCGTGTCGATTGATGTGGGACACATTATTGCCTACCTTTTGACAAGTATCTTCCTATCTACTTCAACACTCTATCTAGGAAGACAACCCAAAAACACATTCAATGCCTTGGTACTTGAAGACATTACTGGTAGGTTTCCTTGTTTTTGATCAGGGGTTCTCATTATTGGCTCCTGGTTAAGCGATTCTATGGGTGTTTGATGACAAAAACATATTTCACACTCGTTAGATTGTATTGTGCATCTTGGAGACAATCACCATTATTGGTGGCCTTCCTTGTGTCTATTAACGATATCCATTATTGACTGGTAATCAGATGATTTCATGCATTTTTGACATTGATGCATATATTCACATGTATCGATTTATGCTGTTCGGTGAAGTGGAAATCAAGACCTTGGGTAGAGGCTTGCATTCCTTAGCCTTGTTTCCTCTCCCAAGTTGCGCATATTGTCTTTTGGAGACATCTTATCAGGATGATTCTATTATGACACCGGATTTGCATTGTGCTTATCGGAAACCAACGTCATCATATCTCTTTGGAGAAAATCACTCTGACATAGCTACTAAGCATGGGAATGCCCAACTCAGGACATGATTTTAGTAGTTTTATATAGATGTGTTGTCTTAGGTTTCCCATACCACTCGAAGCTCCAATCCTCTCTCTCTTTTTGTTGAAGAAGGAAAATTGTGGTTAAGTAAAGTATTTTGGCCATCGTCGCAACCTCTGAACTCATACTTTAGGGGGAATTTGTTATACAACAAATTGAGCCCCTCATCAACTCAGAGGGGAAAGACATGATAACTGAAGCAAAGACCAAGATCACATGCCTTGTTTCCACACTAACATTGGCTATGCACTGAAAACCTGCTTTATAAAGCTTCTCTACAAGCCTAAGGGTGTGTTAGTGACCCAACTAACTCAAGTTTCTAGTTTGGGAACATCGTTAGTGGATCCTAGTGAAGTTCTAAGGGTCAAAGGAATGAATTGACTCATAAATATCTAGATATTTGTTCCTAAAATCACTCAATAAAAGCAAGGAAACATTCATATTCAATATATTTGGAGGATTGCTAATCCTGATGAAGGAGGCAAATGGGAAAGAGTTGAAAAGCATGCCAACTTCATTGCTTTTACCCTAGGGAACTCAAGGAGGAACTAGGAAACCCTAACTCAATTGCTACATAAGCAAAGCTAGGGATATGGTGATAGAGGTTAGAGAATTCGAAAGGATAGCATACTTGATTGTTGAGCACGGTCTCAAATCATAAGAAGTTGGTAAGAAGGGGGAGAGAGAGAGGGAATCTGGAGGGGTAAGGGAAGGCTGATGCAACAGATGGTTGTAATAATTCTTCCATCATTAATATATAATTGCAGTTGTACTGTCTACTCCGTGGTGTTGGTACTATCATTCATTCATTTGTTTGTCCAATACCTTTTAGTATGAGTAGCTTAGTTATGTGTAACTAGATGTTCTTTTATGTATTCATGTATTAGTTATCAGAGTTGTATGCTGTGATTATGCTTATCTTCTATGTACAGGACTTGATGTTGAGCCGGCTTAGGGGACTTCCACCTAGTTGCATTGTGCTCTCTAGTAAATCTATACGGAGGCTTGAGGTAGTATACTTCTCCTACTTTGATAGTTAGTTATTGTTTATGAACATGCATGTAAATTTGTGACGGTTGCAGATAATCTTATAGTCCGCCGAAGGTTCCAGGAAGACCTTTGAGGGTATCTTCATTATCCATACACCGTGCATTTTATCCTATAGAAGAGGTGAGGAGTAACGAACTGTAGGGTTGCATGTAGGTGAGAGGGAGTGCGAGTTACCACCTTGACTAGATGGTTGATGAATGAGTGTGAGAGGATGTTCAAGCATATACAACTGGCTTCCCTCCTTCTAGCACCAAAAATGTTGACGGTGATGGACCCACCAACATTTAGGAGATCACCCTGGTATGAAGTCCCAACTAGACCTCACAACATTTGGTGTGGGAGTCCCATCCTATATGATGGCCCGATTTCCTTTATCTTAAGGATTTGCCACAAATCTTGCTTGTTAGCATAGGAGAGTGGTCTGATTTGTCTTCGCGAAGTGAGGTTTGCATGCCTGGTGAGTGTAAGTATCACTTGTGTCAATGGTTCTTTCACTGTAGAGGGCGAGGGTGAGAGTGAGTACCAAGTCAGTTGGAAGAAGTCCCAAATCTACTAGAAACACACAAAAAAACATGACATGCATAGATTCCGGCATAACAGTCCACACAGATGTGGCAGTCATGACACATAAGGGAAGATAACATGTATAACTCAGCAGATTAGTCCACACAAGTGCAATGGTTTTTATAGCAAGTTTCATGTGAAAGGTCCGTCTGATGTCTTGGAGAGTAGTCTACACGAGCAAGACATCATTAAAAACATATACAAAACATTTTCATTAACATATGTGTATTACAACAAGTGAATTAGTTCAAGTGTTAAACACAGGTTCAAGCAACATGCATTACAAGTGTTAAAGATTAGTCTTACAACAGATAAAATACATGTGTGCAAACGTGATGGCCTATTAGCATGTTTCTAAATTAAGATAAATTTCCAAGACACATCGTTACACCATACCACACTAACCCCGTGTGAAGGGCATTGGAGCCACTTCTTACTACTTAAAGAAAATATTATAGACTCTCTTAGCTATGTGGGAGGAGCTGAGGTGAAAAGTCCTTTCATGTACAAATGAGGGGGTATTTATAGCCAAGGGTGAAACTGACTCTTGAGGCTATTCGACTTCCCTAATGACTATTTGACTTCCATGACTCTTTGACTTTACATGACTCTTTGTAAAACAAGTGTGTCTCTTGGACTTCCACATTACATTACATTGTTTGACAACATGGCCTGTAGTAGAGATGTGGATGACATGACTCATGACATTACTCGACATGACAGTGCTAGTAGATTCGTGTTGCTATTGGAGTGCATTCGAGCTGTAGTGCTGCTGGGTGATGAATGTCTTCATGGTGTGCCACAGCTTCTCCTCCGCATGGCAAAGTGTGCAGAGTCTTCAATGGTTATTGGCTCGCTTGATGTTTCTTTGGCATGTTTCTCCTTGCTTGAATGTTGGAAGGATTGACAAGTTGATCTGTTTGCGAAAGGTGCATGTTTGTCCATTCGTCTGTCCATGAGTACATCTTGAATGTTTGCTCATTTGTCTGTCCATGAACAAATCTTTGCATAATCATCCGTTTGCGAGCACATCTCTTCACATGTATCATTTGTCCATTCGTTGGTGAACCTGCCCTTCTAGATGTGCTCCCTTTGTTCATCCCATTCGTCATCATGCCATGTTTGTTGGTGTACCTATACTTGCAGTCACTCAGGATGAGACAACATCAAATTCAAAAACCTCCTAGTATAGCGTGACACATGGTAATTTCGGATGCAGGTGAATGGGAGACACAACAAGGTTGTGAGGCAGGATGATGGCTCTAGGCATTGCTGATGAAAACTACGCAAGGGTCACTGGGTGGTGAAGATGGGAAATTTGAGACGACAGTGATTATCCACGAGGTCTGGCTCGGTTGGAGGGAAAAAAATGCGCAAATTTTGGGAGGGAAATTCTGTGCTGCGGGAAAGAAAGGAAGAAAAAATATATGCATTTTCTGGAATGAGCGGGCAATAGGGGTTTGACAACAAAATTTGTGCAATTTCTTGGAGGAATAGGCCGGGATGTAGGGAGGATTGGCAGACAAGATTTGTGCAATTTTCTGGATGAATTGGCCAGGAGCCTGGCAGTTAAATCTACGTAATTGTTGGAGGGAAATGACAGATAGCTATTGGGTTACTAGCAATAGAAACTGCACAATTCCCAAGGGGAACGGGCAGTCAACTGCCGGGAGCTTGGCAGTAGAAACTGCAATTTCTGGAGGGAACTGTCAATCTGTTGTTGGCGAGAGAAATTGCATTGATGCTGGGAGGCCAGCTTGCTAATCATCTTTGTGCAATTTCTAAGCTAAGCAAGCTGCTAGGTAGTAGAGGGCTTGCTCATGAAAACTACACAATTTTGTAGATGAGCAGCCGGTCGACTATCGGGAAGACTGGCTAGAGAAACTGTGCAATTTTCTGAGGGAGATATAGACGAGAACTAGGTGTTTGTCTAGACTGTCTATGCAATTTCTTCAGTCAGCAGAGTGGGCAAGGTTAGCAGCCTTTGTGCAAATTTTGAGGGGATTCAGTACTGGGGTGGCTACTGGGTCCAACTCTCTGGGTGGCCAATATTAAGGTTGATTGAATTTCATGCAGGAAACACAACTTGAAATGACTTGCTTGGTGCTTTTGTGATGTTCAAGGTGACAGTTGATCGAGTCGATGGTGGGTGATGGTTCAGATTTAGTGATCTGAAATGAGGGTTTGAACAACTTGTCATGCTTACAAGAACCTCCCACTCCAAAGCTTAAACAAACATGATCTAGATTATGTTGACAATTGTGGAATTATGTACTTGAAATAGGTGTATGTATTTGTTTGTTTTCATCTGTTTAAGTGCTTTAATTTGATTTGTTTCTTCTGATATTAAACACCTATATCATACATATAATGCAGAAAATAAAAATCACACATAACAACAAATTTACTAAGGAGTTCACCCCGATCTAGTGGGCTACGTCTCCGTGAGCTCTTGTCAACTTGACTTGGCTCTTTGGGATTATGGCTTGAATTCTTTTACAAATTCCACACTCAACTCCAGAGGTCAATGGAGTGAACCAATGGGATTAGAAAACCATATACATCCCTGTCATGTTTGTCCTTATTGTGCAAGCAGATCTAGGCTCCCTTGGACTTGATTCCTTCAGCAGGTGCACTAAGCTTCCCTGAGCTTCTTAATGGCACAAAATCCTTCAGAATTCTTCAAATGTCTTTGAAACCTCTGCTACGATCTCCAACAGATATCTGAAATCAACAAATGACTATTCATTTGCTCAAAATGAGCATTGCATCCCCGATCTAAGCCTTCCTCCAACGGTTGGCTCTAGGTTGCCTAAAACTTCCCTTCAGCATCTCAACCTTTAGAATTCTCCAAATTCTTCTAAAAACACCTTCATTAGATTCAAAAGGTTCATTAAAATCAAGAATGACTATTTTTTTGCTGAGAATGGATATTGGTAGCTCTTGCAACTGCCTCCAACCCTTAGTGGCCCTGAGCTCCAAAATCTCCCTAAATGAAAATATCCTTGAAGATGGCTTCTTCAGCTTCTCTTAACTATTCCAATGGCTTAATAAGGCCCAAATTAGCCTAGGTAGCCTCTTGTTTAACTCTCTTAGGTTGAAAATTTCATCTTCAATTCATTAAATGAATTTCTCCTAGTATTCCTCCACCAAATCTCAAACTAGCAGTTTAATTGGAGTTAAATTTGGCACTTGGTTCTAAATTTGGCAGTCCTGCCAACTTGACCATCAATTGACCATAATTGTTGGTGATAATTCTGCATGTTACCACGATCCCCACGTGGTTAATGTTTGGTTGGCGATGGAGTAACCATTGGCAGAGGTTGCAGAATGTGACCAGGTCAGAATCGCTAGCGAGTAGACCGCTAGGGGTTACCCCCAAACCCAAAATTGTTACATAAAAAATATTACTGGAGACCAATGATTGTTAAGAAATGAAGCATAGGTGAGATGGTCAGAGCATTGGGTTTGCCCGAGGGAGGTCACAGGTTCTATCTTGCTTGACCCCAAAAGTTTAATATGCTAATTCAGGGCCATGTGGTGGCCTCCGGGCTTGCCACGTGTCAGCCTTTGATTGGTAAAACAAAAAAAATTGTCCAACAAATATTCTAGAGAATATTCTAGTGAATATTCCTCAAAATATTCTTTTTTTTAATATTTCCAAAAATCAAATTATTCTTGAAAATTGCAGTTTACAAAAATTTTTCAAAATGCGATAACTCCTCCATATGGTGTCGATTTTTCAAACCATTCACAATGCAGAAATTAGCAATACGAGATCTATCCAGTCATTCAGGTTTGACACTCTTTAGAACACTTTGAAATTTGAGCTATCATTGAAGTCCTAGATCAATATCTGATCACTCCTCCCCATTGGGATCTTTTGGACCCCAAAAGACTGATATACTGATCTGAATAGTAGATGAGAGTACAACACCCTCTTCTTTCATCCTCCATACACTTGCTCTGCATAGCTAGTTCCTTTCAACAAAAACTCGAAGGTAGTCGACACTTCCCTTCCTGGATGCGCTTGTCCTCCTGTCAAGAACTGTCTCCCTTGAACTCATTCAGAATTTACAGAAGTTAGCTGATCATCACTTCCAAGCCACTTCCATGAAAAAGTCACAAATGTAACCATGACGATTTTTGCTACTGCAAATCTTCTTCTGTAGACGATGTCGAAAGAAGATAATAACTTGATGAAATACATTCTTGTTTCAACAAAAGAAACAACTTTCACATCTTGTGAATTATCATCATGTCTTTACATCATGTTTACAAATGATCGACTAAATCACAAGTCGAAAAAAATCATGCCTTTTAAACATTTGACCCTTCAAGTCAAGCATGTAAAAAAATAATTTAAACGATGCCTTTACAAAGATGAAACACTTCATCATTATCTCCCTTTTTACAATCTTGGAGATCAAATCAACTTTTCCAAAGTCAATATTACATTACATACATGTTTAAAAATAGAGTAATCAACCCTTCAAGTTAATCACACATACATGTTTAAAATACAATGAAATCATTATCATCCTTGTGCTCATGCATATCATTTTCATGCATGCATTTCATCCTTCAATTTTCTCTTAAGTACAATCATAAGTACAAGATCCTTGATCACATGTACATTTACTTTCAAAGCTGAAATGAATATAACTTTCGCTGCAATAAAGCGAGTCTCATACTTAAATTTTCCATCCTGCAACTTGCATTCCCTTAGCAAAGAAATGCATTTAATCAAAAGACATGCAACTTTTATTGGATAAGAACTCTAACCATTTCTTACCAATCCACATCAAAGTCGCTTCCTTTAAGTGCACATTAAAATCAACATGTGGATCATCCCGACACATATCAATGATGGAAAATTCCTTTCCATTCTTGCCATACTCTTTCTCCACTTTCTTCAACTTTCGTGGAAGCATTGTTGGATTCAGAGTCCAACACCTTTCAGTAGTATGTCTTTGCTTATGGCAATAACTACAACACATGTGCATCTCCTTGACAACATTATTTGCATTTTTCAATGGACCTTTGGCTTCTTGCCTTCTTTCCTTCAAAAGTTTCCTATATGTGGCCATTCTTTTCGAACATCTGGAAACACTATGGTTAAACAAACCACAAAAAGAACATGCAATTATTTTCCAATGCTTATGCGGAAATCCACCATGCTTTACATGATCAAAGGAAATATGATTAAAATCAGATTTATACCTTTCCCTTTCACCTTTATTACCTTCATGAGGAGGTGGTTTGAATGAAGAAGAAGCTCCCTTTGGAACACCATCAATCCCTTCATTGTTTTTAGAGCTTTTAGAACTGTCTTGTTCAAGTGCATGCCTATGAACACGTTCTTCTTGCAAAGTATGTTTCAACCTATTGCATTCCCCCATAATACAATTTTTACAACCTTGAGGTAGAGAACCTGAAATGAAAATTCTTCAGGGGATTGTTTCAATTGCCTTCATGGCTGCTTTGGAACTTTCTCCATAATATTTCCCATAGCCAAGACCCAAATACTTAGGCCTTTCCTCAACCATTATTGGCTCAACAATATCCTATGCATGTTTGACCAACCCTTTTCCTTCATATCCCATTTTGGACATCAACTTGGACCTTATGCCTCTGGTATGTTTCTCAAAAGAACCAACATAAACATTCTTAGAAGAATTTGAAGACAAACTAGAATTGTTTACCTCTTCTTCAAGCTCATACTTGGCTAAGGCTTATTTGGCAACAAGGAGTTGTGTCTCCAACTCATGCATCCTTTCTAGATTCATATTTGCAATATGAAGTTGGCTTTACATTTCCTACAATCGGTCAGAAAGCAACTTCTTCTCTTCCTTCTTGGAATTCAATTGCTCTCGAAGTTTAGTGCTCTTCCTTTCATCCTCATACATTTCTCTCACCATATTCGTCATGATGAACAATTCTTGCTTCAAGCCTTCATCAAAGAATCTTATGAAGGAGGATGATTTTGAAAACTCACTTGTGGAAGTTTTCATTATCAAAATGAACAAAATAACTTCAACAAAATTCAGAATCTATTAACAAATTTTTGAACCATATGATTGCATAGTTAATCCCTTATTCAAACAACCTGTTTTGCATCAAACCTCTTGTGCTTCAAGGATTTCCTTGAGGTCCTTGGGGTAAGGAGAATGCCTTCAACCCTTCTTCCTTCTTGTCCTCTCCTGGACTTAGCTATTAGTAGCTTTCCCTTCACCTTTGCAAACTCAAACAATAGTTATTTTACAAATAATCAAACAGTGAAATCCTCTGTACTTTTTAAAAACCTTTCAAGTCAAACAAGAAAATAGATTGCTTTGTCAATCAAGCATCCTGATCTGATACCATCTAATCTGAAATGAGGGTTTGAACAGCTTGTCATGCTTACAAGAACCTCCCACTCCAAAGCTTAAACAAATACAATCTAGCTTATGTTGACAATTGTGGAATTTTATACATGAAACAAGTGTATGTGTTTGTTTGTTTTCATATGTTTAAGTGCTTTAATTTGATTTGTTTCTTTTGATATTAAACACATATATCAGACATATAATGCAACAAATAAACATCACACATAAAAACAAATTTAATAAGGATTTCACCCCGATCTAGTGGGCTATGTCTCCGTGAGCTCTTGTCAACTTGACTTGGCTCTTTGGGATTATGGATTGAATTCTTTTACAAGTTCCACACTCAAATCCATAGGTTACTGAACTGAACCAATGGGCATAGAAAACCATCTACATCCCTGTCATGACTGTCCTAATTGTGCAAGTAGATCTAGGCTCCCTTCGACTTGGTTCCTTCAACAGGTGCATTGAGCTTCCCTGAGCTTCTTAATGGCACAAACTCCTTCAAAATGCTTCAAATGTCTTTGAAACCTCTACTGCTCTCTCCAGCACATATCTGAGATCAAAAAATTAGTGTTCATTTTCTCAAAAGAAGCATTGCATCCCCGATCTAGGCCTTCTTCCACGGTTGGCTCTGGGCTGCCTGAAAATTCCCTTCAGCATCTCGGCCTTTAGTATTCTCCAAATGCTTCTGAAAGCACCTTCATTGGATTCAAAAGGTTCATTATATTCATGAACGACTATTTGTTTGCTGAGAATGGATACTGGTAGCTCCTGCAATTGCCTCCAACCCTTGGTGGCCCTGAGCTCCAAAATCTCCCTGGATGAAAATATCCTTGAAGATGGCTTCTTCAGCTTCTCTAGACTATTCCAATGGCTTCAAAAGGCCAAAATTAGCCTAGCTAGCCTCTTCTTTCACTCTCTTAGGTCGAAAATTTCATCTTCATTTCATTAAATGAATTTCTCCTAGTATTCCTCTACCAAATCTGGAATTGGCAGTTTAACTAGAGTTAAATTTGGCACTTGGCACTAAATTTGGCAGTCCCGCCAAATTGACCGTCGGCTGACCATAACTGTCGGTGGTAATTCCGCATGTGACCATGATCCACAGGCGGTAAAGTTTTGCTGGTGGTGGAGTAACCATTGGCGGAGGTGGCGGCATGTGACCAGGTCGGAACTGCTGGCGGGTACCCCCAAACCTGAAATTGTTACATAAAAAATATTACCAGTGACTAATAATTATTAAGAAACGAAGCATAGGTGAGACGGTCGGAGCATTGGGTTTGCTCGCGGGAGGTCATGGGTTCTATCTTGCTCGACCCCAAAATTTTAATATGCCAATTCAGGGCCACGTGGTGGCCTCCGGGCTTGCCACGTGTCGGCCTTTGATTGGTCAACCAAAAAAATATTCCAACAAATATTTTGGAGAATATTCTAGTGAATATTCTTCAAAATATATATATATATTTTTTAATATTTTCAAAAATCAAATTATTCTTGAAAATTACAGTTTACTGAACATTTTGAAAATGCGATAACTCCTCCATACGGTGTTGGTTTTTCAAACCGTTTGCGGTGTTGGAATCAGGAAGATGAGATCTATCTAATTGTTCAGGTTTGACACTCTTTTGAACACTTTGAAATTTGAGCTATCATTGAAGTCCTGGATCAATATTTGATCATTTAGAGGGGAGTCCAGTCGTCAGAACTTAGCAAAATGACTAAGTGTGTGAATGAGTGAAAGATGAAAATGTGATCTTACAAACACACACCCACATGACTTGATGTTGAGATGACTCAAACCAACCAGACACACATTTTCAACATGATTGACTGACGGTGTGAGCGACAAGCATGACACTTGTGATTGATTGTTGATCGACCATGACGATGCTTGCGCGACAATGAATGTGACTCCATGTGTGTGTGCGATAGATTTTTCATAGTGAACATAACATGTACACACGAAGCGAAGACCTTGAGCATGACCAGAACATGGTCGCAAGCAAGAAATTGACATCATCATGCAAAAGCTTGGGTGGAATGAACAAGCATGGTGGGTGCGAAGGCTCACACGAGCTCACGGAGTGAACCCTAGTGTATGCAACCATCAAGTGAAAATCTCAAGGGAGGCTCCGAATTTGGATGCAAGCCAAAATTTTAGAGGGTGGTTGTAGCCGCTACAACAAATTCATCTTTCCAATGCTTACAAATTGAACTACAACGAGAGTTTATATATTTTGTGTTTTTATTTTAAATGGCTTTTTGATTTTTTTTTTAAATATATATGTATATATATATATATTTTAAAATTGCATTCTTTTACAAAGAGATTTTTGTGGTTTGTTTTACAAGTTCTATTTGTTATAACACTACATATTTTAGAAAATAAATTATATATATAAATTATTTTTAAGAGGGCTTCAAACAATATTTTTTTTGGCTTTTTATATTTAGAATACATAAGATTTTGCATTATTTTTCTCTTTCTTTTTAATTAAAAAAAATAATGTTTGAAATTGTTTAAATTTATTTAATTTTTAATGTAAATTTAAAAGAAAAATGAATTTTAAGAGTTGATTTTGAATTTTTTATTTATTTTATTTGTGATGGATCAAATGCCAAGGTCATGGTATTAATTAAGTGTAATTTCATCTACAAAAAATGAAACTGGTGTTATTGGTAGCATCAAATTTATATTTGAGAGTCAATTTTAAGGTTTTTGTCTGATTATCAATGTTGCTATTTCGAATAAGTTATAATTTTAACGATTTTCCGAAAAAAGGATGCTACTAGTAACACTCCTTGATTTGGTGTTTATGACAAAAAAATATGGGTTTTTTGAGCTAGGGTTCTCATTTTGAGATCATAGTTCTCATTAACTTGGTAACAATGTTTTCTTAAAAAACATACTAATTGGTGACATGAAGTTGTTGAAGTAATTGAAATGCAATTTATTATAGTATAAAGGACCTCATACCTTGTTTATAATAAATTAGAGTGAGCACTATGCTATGCTTCTAGTAGACATTAACAAAACATTAGTGCATAGATATAAACTCAACTAGGATTACTTAAGAGTCCATAATTATTTTGACAAATGATGTTGTCCTTGTCTCCACTATGTGAACACAACTCATTGAGTCACATCACTTGTTGATGAAGCTACCATTTAATAGGAACATAAATGTACAAAGGACATATCCTCGTTTACAATTATGCTTTTTATTTTCTACATCACCTCAATTTACTAGAGCACCACACTCCATAATCAGAAGGTTATTTAATTTTGACGTTAAATTTTACAAATTGGAGTTAGAAAGTAGTGTGTCTAAGCACATTGTTTCAATATTCCTATAGGCAACTTATCTATCCACACTAGCTAAGGAATTCCTTTATTTGTAGTAAGAGGTCCTCAACCATAACATTTTCCACCCTTTTTGTTTGCATGCCCTCTACTATAACATGTTGCTAAAAATACCACTTTTGCATTATTTGATGTACACAAAAATTCAATCTAAGGCCTCCGTATGCTCTCACTTTTCTTCCATTGCTTCAATCATGACACCTCCACAAATCTGGCCTAGCAACTGCCATGATATGATTTGGTTTTGTTCAAGAAACCTCTCACTGTAGGGAAAACTTAATACAAGTTTAAATCATTGATCCTCTCTTACACATCAATATGATCAATTCCGTTTTTAAATTAACATCCAAAAACCTAAGCGTAAACTGCATTTCTTCACTTGTTTTAAATAATTGATCCTCTACTATACAATAATGTGATCAACAACCATTTTAAATTAGTCTAGTCCTTCCAACCATACATTTCACTTCTTCCCTTTATTAAGAAATAAAGACTCTCCTATATGTCAATGTGATCAATACCCATCTTAAATTACTATCCATAAATATAGCATAAATTGCACCTTCCCTTTCTTAAGCAATCTAATCCATGAGAATTCAACATAGACACATGGTGATTGATCATGAAGTTGAATATGGAAGTCAGTGTCCCCCTTATCCCTTGTCCAAGGACTATTATTAACTCATTTTTAAGATTTTGATGTTTAAAATACTTACTTGATGATATGGATTGGATCATTATATTGTTTGTCATCCATCTTGATGCTTTCAAAGTGGAAAAAGTGGAGGAATTAGCTCTGAAGACCATTTTTACCAGCGGTACCGAGTGTGGAAAATTGGGGTCTAAAACCTTATATGATCATTTCAAGGCATCAAATGAAATTTTTTGGGGAAAACATTTGTTGCTTTGGTGCCACATATTTCTTTCCTATTCCACACACAGAAACCTTTCCAACGGTGTAAGAATTGCATCAATCAGAGTATGTATGTGAAAATTATGTCACTCAAAAGATGACCTTCTTGTTTTCACCACCATAATTCAAGAGGATGCCACCTCAACCCCCATTATTCATGGAAAATGTGTTAGCCACATGATTATGATGAATAAGACTATAAGAGTCCAAAATTGTAACTTTGGTCAAGATTTGAGGTAGTCAAACCTAACCACTAGTAGGCTATCGAGCTGTGTTATAACCAGGCCACTAGGAGGAAAATGGGTTCCATTCATTTGAGTACATTTGTTCCATAGCTAACAAAGATAGTCAAGAGGGATAGTGTAGATAATCTTTTAGATTCAAATGCTCATGCAATTTACTAAGTCACAGGACAAGAATCTACTTCTACTTTCAACAAGCAGAAGCTAATAGATCGATGAAAACAATATGAAGAAGAAGAAGACAAGTCATTGGCACATAACAAAAGATGTATATGGGGAAAGCCATTACTAAAAACTTCGCTATCTGCATTGCATATTTTAGAAATATGAGTGAAGATACAAAGCTTGTTTTCACTCTGTATGCTCAACTCTCTCAGCTCACAAGCTAGCTCTTGACCAACAGTTAGCCAATTCTGCAGCTCTCCAAGCCCCTAATCTCTCTCATAATTCCAAGGAAGAATAAACCATATTTAAAGGGAATTCATGTTTCCAAAACTGCACAATCCAAACATATGATCAATCTCTGATGTGCGCATGATATTTACACTCTAGTAGGTAAAACCACTGATAGTACACTGTCCCTGCACTCTAATCTCAAATGTGTCTTTCTCTGAACTCACATGCAAGAGTTTCTCATGAGGGAATCTTTAGTTAACTGGAGTAACACTAGTGGATGCATTAGTGCATAGATTGACTGTTAGTCCTCTATTAGTTCCAAAAACAATTTAGAACTAATTTAACTGAACTTAACTCAGTAAACTGAGTGATTTAATTTCCAACTCAATTTAAAATCACACTCGACCCCTAAAATTTAGGGAGAACATATACATGACCACAAAAATACTTCCAACTTGAAATTCCTAAGCTAATTAAGTTCATTAAACTTAATTAACTATTTACAAGTTTCTATGAGAATAGAATTTGATTTTACTTCAAGGACAAATTAAACTGGAATTTCTTGTTGCCATTTATCAACAAGGAGATCGAGCACACATAGAGGATTTATGCACTATAGTAGCCCATAGGCCACAAGCCATACTTCTTTGTAGTTATTTAGAGAAAGAGAATAGAGCGACCTCACCTTCTAGCTGCTTTTTTCTCTCAAAATGGTTTCCGAGGTCATATATTGTGTCAAATGTGCGTGTGAGATTTTATTTCAGTGTTCTCTATTATACATAATTTTAAATTCACATGCATACACTATTAACAATAATTTTATAGATCCATAAATCTAATAAAATTGTAATATGTAGAATTTCATATTTTAAATATAATTTTATCATATCTATAGTGACAAACTATCTAGTGGAATATCCACTGCAATTTGCAAATTGTATTGGTATCAGAGTCAGGTTTCTTTGGGTATATTATGGCCATTTGTAGGGAATATAGGTTGGTTAGGAAAAAAGTTTCAAAACCATAATCATGGCTAACAAATGTGTAAATAACCCTCGTGATCCTGGAAAGGAGAGGTTTTTGCGGATAGAAAAACAAGTCAAAGATATCAATTGAAATGTAAATATCCTCATGGTGGGCCTGAACAATAAACTAATGTACATGTTTAGAAATTATTGAGAGGGGGGTAAATCGCTAATTTTAAGCTTCAAGTTTTGCTCAACTTAAATTTCTTCTTATGCATCTAATTACTTATGTATATGATCAATTATTAATGGTTTCATTTTGAAATTACCAAAGATAGAGGCATTTTCATATATACTTATTCAGAATTCAAAAGCACTCACACAACATTCAAGAAAAAACACTTGAAGACACCAAATATAAGTGGAAACCCATAAGGGAGAAAACCATAATTTTTTGGTTGAAAGTGATGTGAAGGCAAGCTCGTACTTCCAAATTACATCAGATTTTTGTAGGCTCCAACCTACAAGAGGCTCCTACCTCAAGGAAGCTCAAACTCCCACAAATTTTTTTGCAAGCTACAACTCACAAGAGGCCTCTACCTCAAAAAGATACAATCTATTCTTTATCAAGTTACAACTTGAAATGAGACTACCATCTCGCAATCACAATACAAAGTCAAGTGTTCTGGTTACCTCGTATTAATTTCTTTTCTCAAGTTTGTTGTTCATCTTCTTTTCTTCTCTATATTTGTTCCTCTTCTGCTGTTGCTCATGAACCCTCTCATACAAACTGCTTAACACCAAAAAAATCCTTATTCCATCCAACAATGTGTATTTTATAAGCATAACTTATTGGCTGTTTGTATTCTTTGTAGGAATACGAAATGAGGCATTGTCTCTTGGTCTTCTAAAACTGTTCACTACCTGTCTCTTCATTTTCAAATTTAAAAAACATAATTTTGTAATATGAAATAGAGCTGAAATAATATAGCTCAACAATTATGATTACAAGAGACAAACCAAATTTGTATTAGCTAAATTTCCCAACCTTGTAGCATACATTTTTCCTGTTTGATGAAAGCATATGTATTTTAGCTCATGTCTCAATACATTGTGTCCCATTTTTTCCATCAAGGACAACCAATCAACATATTTATTTAACAATGTTCAACCTTCACATTAATTATTATAGCCTTTTCACTTCACCTCACTTTCAACCTTCCAAGAAATCTTTCAACATAAATTAATCTTAATCCAATCAACACCAACTAATTATATCAATGAATTTAACATGACCATTCGACATCAATGCCAACATTATCAAAATTCTCCCCCTTTGGCATTGATGGCAACACAACAATTCCTTCTCTTTTTTATCCTGAGAAAAAAATACTTCTTCTTCTGCTTTCATCAGTCTCATACCTCTACTTGCCTCCCCCTTCGACATCAATGGAAAGGGTTTTTTTTTTTTAAATACACTTTAATCGTTTCTTTTTTCTTACAAGTTCGTGAGAGTAATCAACTAATTCATAAAAACATGTCAACTATTAATGCCAAGGCATGAAGACATGCTCTAGCACAAGACCCTAATTCATAAGGGTACCAACAATCACAATCCTAAAATAAAATTATGTCAACTATTAATGCCAAGGCATGAAGACATGTTCCAGCAAAAAACTCTAATTCATAAGGTTAGCAACAATCACAATCCTAAAATAAAAGCATGCCAACTATTAAGGCCAAGGCATGAAGACATGTTCTGGCACAAAACCCTAATTCGTAAGGGTACCAACAATCACAATCCTAAAGTACAAGCATGTCAAGTATTAATGCCAAGGCATGAAGACATTTTCAGGCACAAAACCCTAATTCATAAGGGTACCAATAATCACAATCCTAAAATAAAAGCATGTCAACTATTAATGCCAAGGCATGAAAACATGTTCAGGCACAAAACCCTAATTCATAAGGGTACCAACAATCATAGTCCTATTCATAGAAGTTCTGCATTTGTAAACAATACTCTCTTTATTAAAGTTGATAGCAATGTAAACCATTGTCCAAATTGTATTAACCCAATACATTAACACCCTCTCCAATGGGAGTTAAGGCTGCTCCAAATCCATGTAATATAAAGTTAGTCAAAATCGCTGCACATTTTAAGAAATACATTTATGATGATGCCATTGTCTTTCTTTTCAAATATACATTCTTGTGTTCACAGGCCATTGCTATCGCACATATAACCCTATACTCTTAACTTGAAACTTTTAATGAATAAATAAGCCAGAAACATTTCACCTGTTGTTTAACCAATTTCCAAAGCTCCTCCATTAAAATTCAACGCATGTGAAACATTCCTTCAACATAGTATATGTTGTAGCACTGCAAGAGGCTACAGAATAATAAGGAGGCCATTGTATATGATAAGAAGTCTGGAGAATTCCATTGATTAAAATGCTATGATCTATATCTTAATTCATTCAATGAAGGTTACATTTATACTTGAAAACAATAACTGAAAACAGTTATAACTAGAAATACCTAATTTATAATTAAATCCCTAAACTAAATCCCTAACTATATAGAAATCCCAAAGTATTACAACATTTCCCCCCTTAATTTGAAGGGACATCTGACATACCAAGTAAAGATAAATTTTTCGAACTTTTCACGTCTCAATGCTTTGGTAAAGATATCTGCAATTTGTTCTAATTTTGGACAATGTGTTAGATATACTTGGTGTTGATATGTTTGGTTCGATCATGAAACTTTGGATTCTTGGCCAATTGAATTACAGAAGAGTTGTCAACAAATAAAGGAGTTGAAGCTTTTTGTTTCTCCTACAAATATTCAAGTATTTTCCGAAGCCAAATGATTCCTTAGTGGCTTGAGCTGCTGCAATATAGTTAGCCTCGATGGTCGAATCAATAGGAACATATTGCTTGTGTGATCTCCAATTGATGGCTGCTGATCCAAGATTCATCAAATAGCCAGAAGTAGAGACTCCATTCTCTTTATCTCCATCAAAATTGGAATCTAAATAACCAGCGAGATGGAATTCTAAAAATTTGGTATATTTGATGCTGTAAGTTTGGGTTCCATTTAAATATTTCAGTACTCTTTTTGTTGCTACCCAATGCCCCTCACAAGGATGATAATCTGGAAAGTATTCCTACAATAAATGTTATATCAGTGCGAGTAATAGATAAATAAATCAAACTTCCAACAAGTTGCCTATACTTTGTTGGAAATTCAAATGATTTTCCTTCTTCTGAAGTAAGTTTCAAATTCTGCTCCATTAGTGTAGCAATAGGATTACAATCCATCATACTATATCTATTCAATAACTTACCAACATACTTCTTCTGAGAGATGAAAATATGTTGTGGTTTTTGATCAACTTCAATTCCAAGATAATAATGAAGTAAACCTAAATCTATCATATCCAAAACCTTTTTCAATTCCTTCTTAATAGATGATATATATTCATCATTGTTTCCTGTGATCATCAAATCATCAACATATACAACTGATCTTCCGACTTTCTTAACAAAAAGAGTTGCATCATCTAGGTCAAAATGTTTATAATTTAAATTTAGAATATGTTCAGTTAGTTTCTCATACCATGCTCGTGGCACTTGTTTCAAGCCATACAAAGACTTCATTAGTTTGCAAACCTTTTGCTCTTTCCCTTTAACAGAAAAACCTTCTCGCTGAAACATGTAAACATCTTCTTTCAAATCTCCATTTAAAAGAGAAGTTTTGACATCCATATGATGAATTTTCCATTCTTTCTGAGCTGCAATAGCAAACAAAGATCTAATAGTGCCCCATTTAGCTGTAGGAGCAAATGTCTCTGTATAGTCAGTACCCTCTTTCTGTGCATATCCCTTCGCTACAAGTCTTCCCTTGTGTTTGTCTAGTGAACCATCATCTTTATAATTAGTTTTATAAATCCATTTGCAACCAATAGGTTGGATGCCAATAGGAGGATCTACTAGCCTCCATGTGCCATTTTTTTTATGAGAGCATCATATTCCTTTTGCATTGCATCTTTCCAATGATCATAACTAGTAGCTTCTTCAAAAAAAGTAAAAGAAAAGTTAAATTCACAATGAGAATAGTTACCTAAGGAACTTCCAGTCTTAAACTCATCATATTTCTTTGGAAATGTTTGAATACGAGATGATCTTCGCAAAGGTTGTGTAGGAAGTTGCCCATCTTCTTCATTTGTCTCAGTTCTTTCCATTTCTGTCCCTTTCAACTCTGTTGTCATTTATGTCCCTGTCATATCTGTAGAAACACTTGCATCAACCCATTTCTCATCAATAACAGAATTATCATCATTGAGAGAAGGAAACTCCACAGACTGATCTAATATAGGTACCCCCCCTTCAGGATGTGGAAGTATATTATCTGATTCAAAATAAACTCTTGAGGCACAAACTTTTCTATCTGATTAAGTTGTCTATCAATATTGAGGGAATCTTTATCAGATTCAAGAAAAATTACATCTCTTGACAAAATAAATTTCTTGCTTTCTTCATCATATAATAGGTATGCCTTAGAAGTCATAGATTACCCTAAAAAATTACATTTTATGCTCCATTCACTCAACTTATTCCTCTGTTGTTTAGGAATCAAAGCATAACATTGAAAACCAAAAACTCTGAAATGTTTAACAGCAGGAAAACAATTATACCACATTTCATATGGAGTTTTGTTATTAATGATAGAGGATGGGCACCAATTCCTAATATATGCTTCACAAAACACAACTTCTCCCCAAAACATCAATTTTACATTCTTAAAAACATCATTGACCTTACCATATTAATCAATGTTCTGTTCATTCGTTCTGCAACACCGTTTTGTTGTGGATTATATGTTATTGTGGTCTGGTGTTTGATGCCATTCTCTTGCAAATATTTCTCAAAGATATGTGGAGTATATTTTCCTCCATTATCATTTCTTATAGTACCAATATTTAGCTGATTTTCATTTGTAATCAAGAGATGAAAATTTTTAAACACATCAAAAACTTGTGATTTTTCCTTACATAGGTAAACCCAACATATTCTCGAATAATCATCAATAAAGTTAGTATGTATTTATTGCCATTAGTAGTTGGTATAGGCATAGGTCCACACAAATCAGAGTGTATGAGACTTAATTTTCTTGTAGCTAGAGAAATAGAATTCTGAAAAGATTGTTTGTGATGCTTGCCGAATATACAAGCATTACAAGTATTAGAATGCTTTTTCATAATTCTAATACTTTCATAATTAATATGACCAAAGCGTGGATGCCACAATAAAGAATATGACAAAGTATCATTTTATTGAACCAAATAATTTGTGTTCAATGTAATAGAGTACACACCTTTCAATTTCAACAATTTGTCTTCTTCCACACAAGTGATTACTGTTTTATTTCCACTTTACCATCAAATATGTGGATGGAATGTCCCTGTTGTCTTATTTGTACAAGAGATAATAAATATCTTTGGAACTGAGGAACACAAAGAACATCATTCAAAGTATAGCCAATCACTAATGGTTTGATTTGAGACTTATCAACAAAATACACTACTCTATCAATATTATCATTGAATTGTTCAAACAAATCTTCTTCTAAAGGTCATATGACAACTGTCATGTGAGGAAGAAAAAGAGGTACTAAATATATCTTCCATATGAAAATTACAATGAGCAACAACATAATGTGCATTCTCGTAAGACTGTCCTTTTTTTGGAATTAGATGATCTTTCTTTTCAAGAATTGGTTCTCTTCTTTCATTAATTTTCTCCCAAGGAATTCTACAATTTGCAGCTGTATGTTCAATTTTACCACATCTAAAGCATTTTAGAACTGTTTTATCAAGAAAATTTCTTTGTTTATTTCTTACAGGTGCCTCTATAATTCTTCGTACCTCTACCTCTATTACCCTTTGTATTTCTTTCAAATTCTTTTTGAGGTTTTTGGTCTTTTTGAGCAAGACATAGGGTTTCAGTATTAGAATTATGTGATGTTTCTTTCTTGCCAAAAGTCTTCTCTCTTTCTGCAATTTTCCCTACTAATTTATCAAAATCTAATATTTTAAGTGCCCACTAAATTGAAGAGATTCCAAGTAGTGTGAATAACTAGGGTAAAGAGCTTTTATAAGGGTAGTGAGTTGCATGTCAACTTTAACTCTAGTAGATTCAATTTCATGATTGATAGCTTTCAATTGAGAAGCAAGTTTTAAAGGATCATTATTTTTCATTTCCAAATTAAATAACTTCAACAATAACTAAATTATCTCCAATTCAGAATGTGAATCATAAAACTCTTTTAGTTTTGTTATGGCATCATAAGCTGTTTTATTTTGAGCAATGTATCTTAACTCTTCTGACACTAAAGTGGAAATTAAGGCATAGGCCTTTTTATTCTTACTTTGCCAGATTGCTACCTATTTCTCCTTACCAAGCTGATATGGTGAATTCTATTTTTTTTCCTTCACAGATTCCATCCATAAATCATTAAAAATAAGTGTATTTTTAACCTTCCTTCCTAGTAATTTTCCTTTCAGGAAAGAACAATCCCAATTAAAGACACCAAAGAGTTCATATTTTTTTTCAAATAATGACAGAATTCTTAAAAAAACTGTTATGATTACAAGAACAAATTCTTTTAAAATTTTTTTGTTTCAATCATTACAGCATAAATTTTCCTTTAAAAAAAAATTAAAACTATTTTCTGTATTAACTTACAGGAGAAGAAAAAAAAAAAAAAAACTAATAACAACCTAATGGTAATGGCTGTATATTAAAAACAGCCAGTGCAGAGTCTCCACCAAGCACACCTCTACCAACTCCTGTGACTCCACCAATGTTGTGTTGCTTGGCACACTACCAAGTCAGGCCTCTACCAAAGCTGCTGACAGTTAAGTATTAAGTATTTCTTCATTGGTTTACAACAATGGAAGATCTAGGCATTTTGGTTCAATGGAGTTCTATCCAAGTTCTTGAAACTATTGGATAAAAAGTCTGGAGAATTCCATTGATTCAAATGTTGTGATCTATATCTTAATTAATTCAATGAAAATTGAAAACAATAATGGAAAACAGGTATAACTAAAAACACTTAATTTATAACTAAATCCCTAACTATACAGAAATCCTGAAAAATTACAACAGTGTATGCTTCAACAATACCAATCATACCACACTGTATATATCTTGCTTGAATTATATGTTCATAGTGGTGAATATTAAAATGCTATCACCAGAAACGCTGTGCAATAAACACTGTCCAATATAAAGCTGCAAAAAAAAATGAATAAAAATGTTGTCCAATATAGATGCTGCAACATATGTGTTCAAAAATATATAACGATGCAATATATGTCTTCAATATATAACGCTCCCCCCAAAAAAAATATAAGTCCAATATAATGCTGTGCAATATAAATGCTGCAATATACGTCTCCAAAAATATATAACGCTGCAAATGTAAAGCTCCATAATATGTGTAAAAGCACTGTATGAGTGAATGCAGTGAACACCTCTGTTCAGCTGAGCGCAAACTGGCCATAAGTATCAGGTTCACCAAATATGGCATAACAAGAAACACCTTCCAAAAACTAAAGCCTGATGCATGCGAAACGACAATATACCTGGTGAAAGCATTATTATATATGTACTACAGAAAAAAAAGAAGTATTATTGTATGCCGTCCAACTCCATTCACAAGGCAGACGATACTATGTGCCAATGATTAACTAGGTCCATTTGTCTCATAAGCTTGTAAAAAGACTTCAATAATATCCAAGGAAGAATGATCAAGTGCCAGATTTGCATCCAAGACATTGCATGAACCCTGTCCAGATTAGGGCATAGAATTCTAAAACCTACTACATATTAATTCCAACAAGATAAAGCATTGATAAGTGCTGCTGTGAAGAGCGTTGAACATTAATTCAATCAAGAGAAGGAGTTGAGCATTATTCCAACATAAAGTTAATGCATTAATCCAATGTGGAATCATAGTATTTATGGCATTGTTCAAGGTAGCCTTCCAGGCAGCATTCAATGCATTTCAAGGCAGCGTTCAAGCCAACACCCATGGCAGTGTTCAAGGCAGCGTTCAAGGTGTTCAAGCTAGCGTTCAAGCCAACATCCAAGGTAGCGTTCAAAGCAACATTCAATGAGCTCAAGGCAACATTCAAAGTAGCGTTCAAGGCATTTTTGAAGAACATTTGAATTAATAATGCAGTTCCAAAATTATAACGCTGGGTTCAGTAGAGTATTAATAATGCGTCTCCAAAGACTACTCCATGCTCCATATAATTGAATTAATAGTGGTGCTCTATCCGTATGATAATCGCGGCTGCTTCAAAAAAAAATTTGCACACCAATGTAACCAATGTAGATAATTTAAGGGGCTCTGCATATTGTTACCATAGCAGCACATTGTATATATATACTTTTCAACTGTTGTATTAAACACATGTTAGGGAAACTTGTAAATGTGTTCGATAAATATTAATATATAATACTTTAACATAAAATGGTGTTCCACAAATGCATTCCTTAGGATTCCGGTTGTTGAAAATAAGACATGATGAATATCGTTGCCAATGCATATTAATGCATTGAATATTAATTATTCAAAATATGTTGCAGATATAGTCCTCAACACATAATGCTATGCAATTAAATCATTCAACAACATTGTAAGCAGCCCATGATACAAGGTTGTCCAATGAGTTAACATGCACAATACGAATGATCTGCCTCTCTGGTCTTCAGTCATTTCTGCATCCATATCTATTCTTATCTATTATGAAAAATCATAATTATATTCTTGACCACACAATCATTATTCTTCAAGTTACTTTCCTGACCCGGATTCATTCCTTGTCATTACATATAGGAATTATTTTGAGCTCTTACTTTTCTTTGGACTTCCATTTTCCTCATTGAAATGCTTTCTTACTCTTTTAGTCTTTTCTTGTGATCAATTTATAGGATTTCCTTTTGCTTCATTTTCATCTGTAGCTTTTGAATGTAAGCAATTATCTAGTAATGCCTCTTCCAGTGGCATGCTTTCCCCTCTTTTTCCATTGCAAACAATTGTTCAATATTATCAATACTAGTGATGTCTATTTTAATGGAATGACCAAGTGAAATATAACATAACATACAAACCATTGCTTTCATAATACAAAGTTGAAGGATTTAGAGGAATCATAGTGATATAATGAAATATAGCATTGTAGCTTAATTACTTGTTGGCCTTTAGATCATAGAACCATTTCCCCATTTTTTTTAATTAACAGTCTTTTGCAATCATAGAAGATGTTTTTATCAAATGATTCTTTACACCAATATTGTGATAGATTAGTTGCTTGACTAGATATTTTCATATAGAACTTGTATATAGTATGGGGCAGAGCTCAATCTCATGGTGCTTCATAATGAGTGCTTAGAGAAACCAAACATAAAAAAAAAAAATGTATAGGATCTGCTCCTCTAGGCTTGATGGCAACACCTTTGCTTCTGATTTCACATATATATATTTGAGGAGATCTCATTTTTTCTTCCTCTGTAAGATCAAATTTCAGCAGAGTACATGAGTTATCATAATGTACTTTGATGCATGCCATATACATGTTTAGATTCATTAGAAGCTTAAGAATTTTGAGAAAATTCTATTGATGCCCATATACATTGAGCTAGGCTCATCTTCAATATGTTTTGATTAGATATGCAAATATCTAGTTGGACTATGCACCTTTAAGAATGTTTATTTACATGATTATATATAGAATATATACCTATATACAATTTGTTTTTTTCTTAAATTTTGAGTTAAAGAATGAACCTTTGAATGATGAACCTAATTGATGTTGCTTGTTCATGAAGAAGATGGCATGATTAATTCAATGATGATCCTTTGTTCTTGGTGCTTCTTGAATGCTTCAAATTCTTGATACAATCATATGCTTCTTGTTCCTCTTAAGTTACTCCTTCCTTCTCATGTAGTCTCCTCCTCAGATAATGCACTCAATTTCATATTCTCTATAATTCTTTAGGCTCTCCTCTTGAGATCACATTAGTGAGAAGACCCCTAATTTGTTTTTCTAAGATATTCAAATGGTTCTCGAGCAATAGACTTTGTAAATATATCTACTATTTGTTCTTTTGTGGGTGTGTATTCCATCTGCATTGTTTGCTCAACGACTTATTCTCTGAGGAAGTGATACTTAATAGGGATATGTTTAGTCTTTGAATAAAGCACATGATTTTTGAAATGCTTGTTGCACTTGTATTGTCACACTTAATAGATATAAGTTCACTAAAATTTACCTTGATATCTTATTGAGTTTGTTTCATCCACAACAATTGTGTGCAACAAGCAACAACTGCTATGTATTCAGCTTTTGCTGTAGACAAAAAAATGATTTATGTTTCTTTCTTAACCATGCAACCAAATATTCTCCTAAGTAGAATGCACCACCACCTATACTTTCCTTGTCATCCACATAATTATCCCAATCTGCATCTATGTATGTTTTCAATGTATAGGTCTTACCTTTTGGTTACCACAGTCCATAGTACATAGTCCCTTTCAAGTATCTAAAAATCCTCTTTGTTGCTAATAGATGACTTTGTTTAGGTGTTGATTTATATCTTTCCACTAATCTAACTGCCAACATTATATCTAGTCTAGAGTTTGTTAGATATAACAGAGTTCCTATCATAGATATATAAAGCTTCTCATCAACATCAAGCGATTCATGATATGCATATAACTTGCATCCAATTTCCATGGGGGTTTGCATTCAATTTCCATGGGGGTTGGGATAGGTTTACAATCTTCCATTTGGAACTTTTTCAACATATCTGTTAGGTATTTCTCTTAAGAAATGAATATGCCTCCTGAATTTTGTAGAATTTGTAGCCCTAGGTAAAACGTAAGTTCTCCAATCATTGACATTTCAAATTTAGACTTCATCTCTTCAACAAACCATTTTACTAGATGATATTTATTGCTTCCAAAAATAATATCATCCACATATACAACAACAATTAGTAATTCATCTTCATCAACCTTTAAGTACAAATTACTATCAACTCCTCCTCTCTTGAAACCATGTTTTTGAAGATACTTGTCCAGCCTAGAGTACCATGCCCATGGTGCTTATTTAAGTCCATATTGTTCTTTCTTTAGTCTGAAAACATTGTTAGGATTATCTGATAAGAAAAATCCTCCAGGTTGTTCCATATAGACCTCTTCCCCAAGTTCTCCATTTAGAAAAGTAGACTTCACGTCCATTTGGTATACTTTGAAATCATTATAATAAGCAAAAGCCAAAAACATCATGATTGCCTCCAATCTCGTAACTGGTGCAAAAGTTTCTTCATAATCAAGACCTTATACTTGTGAGAAACCCTTTGACCATGTTCATTCATCTTGTTTTTGAATACCCATTTTGTGCCAATGACATTCTTTCCAACTAGTCTTGGTGTTAGTTCCCAAGTCTCTTTCTTTTCAATTTGGTCTAACTCCTTTATATTGTCTATCCAATTTTTGTCTTTACTTCATCAAAGTTCTTTGGTTCAATCTATGACAACATATCAATATGAAATTGTTCTAATTGGTCTACAAATTGCCTCCTTGTTTTCACTCCACTTTTATCTCCAATAATTTGACTTTCAAGATGATTCTTTTGTGCATATCTTGATGGACCTTTTGAATGAGTCTCTTTCTTTTCTAATTCTTCATCTTATACTTAATTTCCTTTACTTTCATGATGATGATGAGTTGGAGAATTGATAAAACTTATGTTCTTATTCTTTTAGGTATTTCTTCTTCAAACTTTACATCTATGCATTCCACAATCTTATGCAATGTTTTATTACAGCACTTGTATCCCTTAATATTTGATGAATACCCCAAAAATATGCCCTCATAGCATCAAACCTTCCTAGATTTTAATCATTATTTTTTATATAACATTTACTACTGAATACTTTAAAATGTTTGATTGAAGTTGGCTTACGATGCCACATTTCATAAGCTGTCTTATCATAGTTTGGTTTGAGATGTGCCTTACTGAGAATATGCACTATTGTATGTACTTCTTCTACCCTATAGGTTTGAGGAATGTTTCTTTATTTTATCATAGCTCTGTGAACATATTTGTTTTGTCTCTCTGCAACTCCATTATGTTGAGGTGTGTTTGCAATAATATACTACCGTTTTATGGCAGGTTAATTATACAAGTCTGTAAACTCATATGAAGTAAATTCATCTCCTCTGTCTGGCCTTATGCAATTTATCTTGCACCTTGCTTGATTTTTTTCTAGTGCCTTGAATATTTTGAACTTCTCAAATGCTTCTAACTTATTTCTAAGAAATTCCACCCATGTCAATCTAGAATAGTCATCAATTATCATCACAAAATATTTTTCTCTGTCTCGTGCTTCTGTCATGGAAGGTACACACAAATCCATACAACATAGCTACAAAGGCTTACTACTTGACAATTTATCCTTGAATTTGAATGATGTTTGTGTTTGTTTTCCCATTTGACATGCATTGAGAGTAGTGTTTTGAGGCTTCTTTATTTTTGGTAGATCTTTGAACTCTCTCTTCTTACTAAACCTGATGATGTGATCAAAATTGAGATGCCCCAATCTCCTATGACATAGCCAAGATTCATCTTGTTTGCTGATGTAGCATTCTTTATTATCTTCCTTCAAAATGTATACATTATTCTCTGTTCGAACTCCTTTAGCAAAAATCTTCCCACTGGTTGTTGACCCGATTTCACAATCCTGAGATCTGAAGAGAACATTACAACATTCGTCACACACTAACTTACACTCAACAAATTATGTTTTAGACCATCTACAAACAATATACCCCGATCCTTTCCTATTCCATTATTCAAACTAACCGTACCCTTTCCTCTTCCATTATTCAGACTAATTGTACCCTTTCCTCTAATTCTTCCTGCGTCATCATTGCCAAATGTGAAACTTCTAGTATTATTTTCATCTAGGGATACAAACATGTTTTTACCTCCCGCCATATGTATATGTTTGCAAATTACTTAGGTGACGTGAATAAATAATTTTAAGCTTCAAGTATTGATCATCTTAAATTTCTTCTTATGCATATAATTACTTATGTATATGCTCAATTATTAATGGTTTCCTTTTGCAGTTATCATTGATAGAGAAATTTGTAGATATACATATTCAAAATTCAAAAGTACTCACACAACATTCAAGAAACAACACATGAAGACACTAGATATAATGGAAACTCATAACAGACAAAGCCATTAATTTTTTGGCTAAAAGTGATGTGAAGGCAAACTCCAACTTCCCAATTACAACATATTTTTGTAGGATCCAACCTACAAGAGCCTCTTGCCTCAAAGAATCTCCAACTCACACAAATTTATCAGGAAGCTACAACTCACATGAGAATTCTACCTCAATAGGCTACAACCTATTCTTTATCAAGTTACAACTTGAAAGGAAACTACCATCTCCCAATCACAATATAAATTCAAGTGTTCTCGTTACGTGATATTAATTTATGCTCTCAAGTCTACTACTCATCTTCTTTGCTTCTCTAATTATGTTCCTCTTCTACTGCTTCTCACGAGCCCTCTCATACAAATTGAATTGTTAAATTTGAAATTTCTATGCAGATATTTAAAAATTCTTTGCAAAACCTTGAAAGTTCTATAAAAAAAACTGAATTTACTTGCAGAAAATTGAATGTGCTTTGCAGAAAAATGAATGGAAATGAATGTACTTAGTAGAAAGCTGAAGTTATTTTTTGGAAAACTAAATGTACTTCGTAGAACGTTGAATGCATTTTACAAAAAACTGAATGTGCTTTGAATAAAATTGAATGTTCTACATTGTTACAATTACTTAGAATGCATATTTCTTCTTCATAACTTTTCAGATCAACAATTGTAGATAGAACATAAACTTAAGGATCATACGAAGACATCCAAGAAAAAATATGAGACATTGAGAGTTAGGTCAAATGACTAGGGAAAAACGCATAAGGGGAAAACCCAAATGATTATTCTTTTATTAGATTTCTTCAATTGTTCAGCAGTGTACAAAGAGAGAGATAATGAGAATGAATAAAGTCACCAATGTCTAATCAGCTTGTAGCTAAAGTGCTCTTGGTATTTTATTGAATAAATCCTTCTCTTCATCAGATATTGTCCTTCACACTTGCTCCATCTATTGACTTTTTGCTATTCACTTTCTCTCACACTTCTCTTGCACACACTCAACACTAGCTCTCCTTCTTAACAATGAAGATGCTACTCTCAACTCTCAGTTTCTCTTACTTAAATAGATGAGAAAGGAAAAGAGTTACAAAATGAATTCATGCCTTGAGCCAATAATAGGAGAATTGAATTCCATGAGGGAGGAGTTACTTGAGGAGAAGTGTAACTCATCCCAAGAATAGAGAGAGAGGTGCACATGTCTTGAGGAGTTACACTTCGAATTAGGGAGAGAAAGAGAGTTACACTTAGACATGAGAGAATATTTGGTGAGAGTTACAAATCAAATTGAATGAGGGAGTTACAAGTGGATTTAACGAGGGAATTACAAGTGGATTTAATGAGGAGTTACACTTTTTGCATACATTGAGTTAGTGAGAGAGAGTTACATTCTCGTAAGTGTGGAGTTACTGTTTTATTCAAAGAGAGAAGTTCAAGTTGCTAAGTAAGAGATTCTCAATTTAATTTACCTATTTCATGATAGAATTCATTTATATTAATCCATTAAAGGTGAATTAATTTAAAATATTTTATTAATAATAATAATAATAATACTAAGGGATAAAAATATTAATTCTTGACTTGTATAATCATGATTGATTTGATTTTAAAGTGGATTTCATATGTCAAGATCATCCTTGTTCATTTAGACATGAATTTCTATTTTTGGAAAGTCACTTCGAAATTGAGATGTGACTTACTATTTTTGAAAGTCATATTAAAATTATTAGAAATAAACTTTTATTATAGGAGGTTCAAATAGAACTGAAAGATATGATTTCTTCTAGGAAAAATTCATCCCCAAGCTGCCAAATTTTAACACTCCCTCTCAGCTAGGGAGGAATTTATTTCCACATCAAAGATCTCTGCTTCCTCTGATCTCTTTCATTCATCTCAACTCAACTTTACTCTGTAATATATGTAACAATGAAGTCGTAATCTAAAGAAGAATCATTCGCTTGACACAAATTTGGAAAGGAAAGGATCAACACATGCCACATAGATAATGATTACACTCAACCAATTTTCATCTCCAAAATTAAGTGATATAATAGATACATCACATAGAAAAGACTCAAACAAGTCACGTAGACAAGCATCAAACACAACCAAGTGTCAAGTGGTGGAACACCTGCATCCTAGACAAGTCACGTAGACAAGTGTCTCTAAACCTATTGGCTAGATAGGTGGCTCTTCCCACGTCCCACATGTGGTTCAGATGTGTTATGACCAAAAATTGGTCATCTAACCATATCTAATTAGATGGATCGAAATACACCATGTAAGCCCAAGTTGACCATAGTAAAATTGCTTTCACCGTAAGAAATTACTTGATAAACCACATTTATTAAGTTATTTATGTTTAAACCCACGAGGAATAATTAAATAAATCATTACTTATTTAATTTTCCTATAGGAATAATTAATTAAACCATTGTTTAACTAATATTCCTTGTCATATTTGACTCAATCACGAGAAATAATTAGATAAATCATTATTTATCTTATTTTTCACTTGGAATGATTAATTAATCATTATTTAGTTATTATTCCATTTTAAATTTGATTAAATCACCTAGGAATAATTGAAAAAACCATTATTTGTTTATTATTCTTTAAGTACATTTTCGAAATAATAAATAAAACATTTATTTATTTATTATTTATAAGTAAAAGTATTTGACCAAATTAAATACTTTTTCCCTCCAACAAAATATAATAAGATATTCCAAGTGGTTAGGTCTAGAATTTTGTTAATAATATATATTATTTTCCATTATTCAAGAATAATCTAATATTTTGTTATAAAATGAAGGGTTTTACATTCATTTTTCACTTTCGATTATTTTCATTACTGCACTCAGTCTTGTATCTCTGATTATTATCATTGTCGCTTTCCATGTCTTATATCCTTGAGTTCCCATTTGAGCGCTACACACACATTTTTCTGGGTTTAAACATTATAGAGAAGAGAGACTCTACTAAGCTGAAGCATTGAGGACAACCAAGAACCCATCCCATTTGAGGGGGACTTGTAACATTTTACCTATTCCTTTCACCAGGTGTTACATGATAAAATTACAATTTCATATTCTTGTCTTGTCCATTAGTCGTTTTGGAGTTATTATTCACTATAGTTCTTATTTATTTCTAATGTATAACTAATTTTTCTGCATAGATATGGAAGTTTGCAAAGTTTATTTCTTATATCTGTTGCACATCTAAATGGTTCTACTACCATTTCTATTGTTAGGGATGTTTATCATCCACAACTTAACGTGTGCTCTTTTCGTACACTCTTGATAAGAATACACTATAACAAGATGTAAACTGAGGCCTAATATTGTGGCACACACTACACAAGAGGTCCCTCATCCTTAGGAGATTTACGACATCATTCCCTAATCATGTGAGCTCTGATGAGGGGGCAAGGAAACTTAGTGTTCTCAATTAGTTGTCACCGCTTCCCATAAGGGTCATGTCCATAAGTCCAGATTTCTCTCTAAAAGCCAAGAACTTTCCTTTCGGTAAAGACTTGGTAAGAATGCAAGCTATCTGATCATCAATAGAGATGTGATGGAGCCTCGCGACTCCTCTCTACACCATATCCCAGATATAGTGATACTTGATCTCAATATGGTTGGATTTGTCATGAAACACATGATTTTCTGCAAGACAAATCCTGCTCTTATTGTCACAATATATTTAACTATTGCGTTTGTAACTTGCTCAAATAGTTCCTCAAAATATTCCTCATCCAAACTGCCTCATAGCTAGCCATGCTAGCAGAAATGTACTCATCTTTAGCTATACTCAATGCAAAAAACTTATGCTTTCTGTTCATCCAAGAGATCATGGCAAATCCCAAGCTAAATCAACACCCAAAAGTGTTTTTTCTATCAGCAGAGTTTCCAACCCAATCAGAATCCGCATATCCATGAAGTCTTACATTTTTAGCAATGTATTTCAATCCTAGATTGACAGTTCCATATAAGTATCTAAGTACATGTTTTGCAACAATCCAGTGGGCATGAAAGGGATCAATCATATATTTACTTAAAGTGTTTACAACAAAGCATATGTCAAGCCTAGTGTTTACCAAAAACAGGAAAGCACCAATGAGTTGTTTATGCTTTGTGGGATTTTCCAGATTAGGTCCTATTGCTTTGACACATAATTTCTTAAAGTTCATTTCCATAGGAGTATTCATGAACTTACATTCTAACATAGAAAATATTTCAAGAAGCTTAACAACGTATTTTCCTTGAGAAAGATAAATTTCACTAGGTCTTTTCCAAACCTCTAGAACTAGAACGAAATGCATCAAACCAAGGTCTTTAATTTCAAATTCAAAAGCTAAATCCATCTTACATTGGAGGATAAGAGGTTCTCCTCCTGTCAAGAATAAATCAACATAAAATACCAAAATCAAAGGTATACTTTGAACTATCTTAAAGTAGAGGTTTGGGTCTACACCGCTTCTTATGAAACCAAGCTTTATTAGGTAGCTATTAATGCGAGCATACAAAGCTCTTGGAACTTGCTATAAGGATTATAGTGTATGGAAAATGAAGGAACCCTCAAGGGTCTTCCCGGGACCCTTGGCAGACTGTAAGATTATTTGCAGCTGTCACAAAGATGCATGTCCATATTCAACAACTAACTATCAAAGTGAGACAAATTCATTACCTCAAGCCTTCGTGTGGAATCGCTGGAGAGCGCAATGCAGCTAGGTGGAAGTCCCCTGAGTTGGCTCTAGATCAAGTCCTGCACATAGAAAAGACAAGTGTGATCACATCATAAAACCATGATAATCAATGCGTGAATATACAAAAGACATCTAGTTGCACCTAACTAAGCTACTCATGCTAAAATACATTGAATAAACATATAAATGAATTATAGTACCAACATTACAGAGTGGACAATACAATTGCAGTTCTATATTAATGTTAAAAGAGTGATTACAACCATTGGTTGCATCAACCTTCCCTTACCCCTCCAACTCCTCTCTCTCTCTCCCTTCTTACCAACTTCCTATGCTTAAGTTTGAGACTTTTCTCAACAATCAAGTAAGCTATCCTTTCAAATGATCTAACCTATTTCACAATAGCCCTAGCTCTACTTATGTAGCATGTGAGGTTAGGGTTTCCAAGTTTCTCCATGAGTTTCTTTAGGTAAAAGAAACGATGTTGCCATTATTTTGAGCTCTTTCCCTTTTGCATACTCCATTAGGATTAGTAATCCCCTAAATAGGTTGAACTTGGATGTTTCCTTGCTTTTCTAAGTTGATATAGGAGAGAATATAGGGATATTTCTTAGTTAATCTGCTCCTTTGACCCTTAGATCCTCATTAGGGTTTACTAATGCTGTTCCCTAGGTAACAAGTAGAGTTACTTGGGTCACTAACGTACCCTTAGGCTTGTTGAGAAGCTTTATAAAGCAGGTTGCTAGTGTATAGACAATATTAGCTTGGAAACGAGGCTTGTGAACTTGGTCATTGCTTCAGTCATCATGTCTTTTCCCTCTGAATTAATGAGGAGGTCATTTTCCTGTATAACAGATGCCCCCTAAAGTGTGAAATCAGAGGCTGCGGCAATGGCCGAAACACTTTATACTTAACTACTCTGTTCCTTCTTGACAAAAAGAGAGAGAGGATTGGAGCTTTGGGCAGTATGGGAAACCTGATACAACATATATTATATATAAAACAACTAAAATCATGTCCTGAGTCGGGCATTCCCATGCTGAGTAGCTATGTTAGAGTGATTTTATCATAAAAGAGATATGACAATTGTTGGCTTTTGGGGGCCTGACTTAGGTTCATCCAAACAAATCCCTACACTACTGGCCCTTTCGGCATCAACCCTTGGAGCGCAGACTGAAGTCTCACTTGAAGCAGTTTGGGGGGATGCTGGAACCAAGTTTCGCACCCTTGAGATGGCTGTGATGTTGGTTTATTCCAACTATACTTGTCTTCGTGCTGGTTGTTTCGCACTCTGTTCCACCCTTTAGTACCTTCGCGAAGTGTTATAATCAGCTTTCACACAGCACTAACCAGGGGTTGAGATGCTTTCACACCGCTAGGGTAGCAAACTATGATATTTCCCCAAACTTCGCTAAGTATCTTACTTATCTTATTAACAGATCTTAGTTAGCTTCACGTAAACAGATGTTATTACTTGCGTTCTTTTAAACAATACAATTATACACATTTGCGCATCATATAAGCATTAGAAGTGAAATTCATAACCGATATAACATATGTATAAATAGGAAATAAATACACAAAAATGATAGAAAACTTCTCTTTATTAATACTTCCAGATGATTACAGACTCGACTTGCCCTGTGCACTCAACTGCAGGGGTCTGTGCACTCAGCTGCAGACTACTAGGCCTCTGCGCACTCAGCTACAGAGTGTCTACCTATGCTATGACCCAAACTTAGACTTAGACTTCAGATCTATCTCGCATACATCTTCATTCCTTCGACATTATCTTCTTTTATCAATTTTTATCTACTTAGATCTTTGCTCTATTTATACAATCCCATGGTCTACAGACCATGGGTAGATCTTTTATAGTTGACATTACATTGTTAAAATAAGGGTGGAAAACCCTATCTCTTTAACAACTATGTGCTTCGCGCCCACAAAATGCAGAGTCTTTACATTGGAATTACAAAATTGGACCCAAATCTGGGTTCTAAGCCCCAAAACTACCCTTGGGGGATCCTGCGCCCAACAGGTCCCCAACAAAAACATCGTGACTCGCCCTTGAGTCACTCTGCAGGTGCGGAGATCTTAGGACAAAGGCCTCCTAGATCTTCTGGATCGCTACAACTTTGGTAGCGCATTAAGCGGTTGCCTGTTGGACTTCCTCCATGCACTATTCGGTGATTGCTATTGTTGAATTGCTTGCATTTGCATGAGCTTTTCTTCAATGGAGGCTGTAATTGTATATGCCTCATCGATCCATGGCTATAGGCATGCTTTCAAGACTACTTCTTTGTGCCAAGCGGTGTGATGCAGGAAAGTGTTCCCTCTGCGGATAGAGGCAACCCCTCTAGCCCTAGAGTGGGTCTAGTCACAAACAAGGAAAAATCAACAATAGCTTTCCTTAAATAGTTAAAGTTGGAGGCCTACCTCAACCGGTGGTCAATGGAGTTTCGTTGCACTGCTCCAGCTTCCGCTTCCTCCTCAATGAGTGATCAACCTAAAATAGAGCAAAGGAAATACAACAAAGCACATAACCAGATACAACAATGGAATATTTACTCACAAAGTCAAGAAGTCATGAGCTATCAAGTACATTACATACAAGACATAGGAAAACATCATTGATTGCATTAATAATGAAATAAGAGTCAGCTTACAACCAAAGTCTTGATGTCACAAGCCTTCTTAGGAGGGTCCAGCTAGCATGTTCTTCAAGCATTCACTCTTTGAAGATGGATCTCCCAACATACAAGAGATCTCTCACTCATAAGTTTTACACAAGATCAAGGGCACTTCACAACCTTCCACAAGCTATCAACAATCCCACACTTATTACTCTCACACCAACTATCTAGCAAACTCACAAACACTAACATCACTGCTCAACTAGCCAACTATCAGAAACTAGAAATGCATATCAATGGTGAGAGTTTAAATAGGAGAAGGAGTCTCCATGAGTGGGGGAAGGGAGAGCTTATCACCAAGGAAGGTAGCACAATTGATGGAACTACCACACCAGGGAAGGAAGGGCGACATAAACAAGGCCAACAACCAGGTCTGGAGTCATCTGGAAGGCCAACTACTGCAACAATTCGCCCAATCTGGATCATCACGGGCACAGAACTGAGCTTTAGCACTGACATCGCAAGTGATCAATGTAGATAGTCAAATCATCGCCGAAGAGACCACATAGCCCCACGCTGGTGCTTAAAATCGAGCCATCGCGAGAATTAGGTGTACTTTCGCGCTGGCAGCATGAATGGACTGTTCATCAATGCCTTTCAGTGCGTTTATCAAGACTATAACCGCGATGAGGAAGATGCTTTAGGAAAAGTGTGTCAATTGGCAGCATAGGAGAGCATGTTGGACTTGGTCACATGACACAGTGGGAAGACCGGGACTGCAAGCGGTGATAAATTATTATGTAACAGATGCCCCCTAAAGTATGAAGCCCGAGAGAGTGGGAGGGGTGAAATGCTTTACAAAACAACTGAGCTGGAAAACCATCTGGAAGAACCTGTACGCAAGTCGAACTGATATCTCTGAAGTACATGTAGTCTAGGCATGGGCGCAACCATCCAAAAGACATACGGAATAGGTCTGTGGTATGGACGCAGCCATCCAGCTAATGAGACCATGATGATGGTAAAGGTATGGTCGCAGCCACCCATAATGACTTAGTTATGGTTGCAACCATCCATCAATGAGTCATGTAATCAGAAACCAATCCACGCAGCCCAAACATATGTGATCTGAGTTCGGGGTCTTGATCCCAACCAACCATAGTAAAAGTTCTAGCATACGAAGAGAGGTGCTGAAGTCAAGCATGAGAGAACATCGCTTGATTACTAGTCAATGGTGTAAACCATTAACAAGCGTGAGAGAAACCACTAATGATGACAATGGTCCTCAAGGTATTGTCCAGTAAAATCCACAAAGTGTGAAGAATGAGCTGACATCGAACACTCATGGAGTCACCCAATCAGCGACTAATGATGTAAGTTGACCTTCAGGCACGAAGAACTTGCCATTGAGGCATGCAAGCTCCAAGGTACCAAAGGGGATCTCTAGATCAATCTCCTAGATAATGAGCTGATGTCGACAGGAGACGACACGTCGCAGGAGGGCCATAATGTTTCCCCCATCAACGACATGAGATAAGGAACAAGTGGTAGATGGTGAAGTAGAGTATCAAAGGAAAAGTTGAGGATGAAAACTGCAGAAGGATTATACTCTTGAACATGTCGGCGACACGACTTCGGAGGGTGGCAGCATTCAGGTACCAAAGGATCAGGGGCTATGATGGAGACAACATGAATAAGATATAATGAGGCTAAATGACAACCCAATCCCATGGAAGGCCAAATGACGATGTATGGATGTCCCAACCCTACAAGAAGCAGATGTGTTGATGTTCAAGAGTGACTAGCTGCCGTAGACAATCGATGATGTTTTCCAAATTCCCCCACCATTTCTAGCGAGTACCCCAATTATTTCTGAAAACAATCTTGAAGGGGATAACATATGCTTGTAATATAAGTTCGATCGAAGGTCGAATCCAACCTAGTAATAGTTTAACGAGCCGTAGGGAGGAGAAGCTCGAGTCTCGTCATGGTGACGAGTCCAATGTCGTCATGGTTTAACGTGTCTGACATAGGTAAAACTCGTAGTCTTTTTCATGTTTAGGGAGTTTGAAAAAGACACAGAAAGGAAAACTCTAGGGGGGTCCTTTTCCGTAAGTTTGTGTCTCTCGAGATTGAAAAAGTATAAAATGATACTCGAAAGAACTGCCTGACCATTACAATCGAGGAGTACTTTTCGTAATTAGTGACTTCGACCTGAAAAAGTAGAAAAGTGATCAAAATCATGTCGTTTCTTAACCATTAATGAACCTGGAATGACAAAGGCTTGGCAATCTTTTCGCATTTAAACGGTCAGAAAAGAGCTTAAAGGCGACTTCCTCTTATTTACTTTTAACGAGTCAAAAGGGAAAACTCGGCAATCTTTTCGTCTTTAAACAGTAAGAAAAGAGCTGAAAGTAGACCTCCATTTTTATTCTCTTTAATGAGTCAAAAAGGAAAAATACTCAACAAACTTTTCAATTTTTATGATTCAGAAAAGAGCCTAAAGGTGACTCGTCCTCGAGGAACGAGTGGTGTAAAGGGTAGCAACTGGTTCTGGTAATGGTGGAACTTCTCAAAACATGTAATGGGCGAGAGGCTGGCTAATAAAACCACTCATTGCTATGGTTTCTCAGGAAAGGAAAAACAACCAAGTGAAAGCATATGATCGGCCAAAGAAATGGTGGCAATGGAATGAAACAACCAAGTCTCATCTAGCAGAATATAGTAGATAAAGACGGCAATCACGAGATGTAAATCAAGTATGGGTTCATTTTTACACAAGCTTGAACCATGGAGAACTTTTCTTGGATTCGATTTCATGTTTACAAAAGCGTGAAACAAAAAACTATGCTTGTTATAAGTTCACATGCCCCCAGCATAACGACGCAAATAGAGGTGCACGCCCCCCAAGCTTCATTGCATTCAACGAGGTGGATGGAAAGAAGGTTCATTTTCAAGATCTTGGAAAGACTCGACTTGGATTTTACGAGATCTTAAACAAAGACTCGATTTGGAAAGGGAGGTGTTTCATTTTTTAATGAGGTTGACACAGTAAAAGAACTATCCTCATAACCCTTGTCTCATTTTTTAACGAGCTTGACACAAGATCAGGAACTATGCTCGATGACCCCTTATTACTATTGAGGAGTACTTTTCGTAATTAGTGACTTCGACCTGAAAAAGTAGAAAAGCGACCAAAATCACGTCATTTCACGACAATTAACAAACTTGAAACGACAAAGGCTTGGCAATGTTTTCGCATTTAAACAGTCAGAAAAGAACTTAAAGGCGACCGCCTTTTATTTACTTTTAATGAGTCAAAAGGGAAAACTCGGAAATATTTTCGTCTTTAAATAGTTGGAAAAGAGCTGAAAGAAGAACTCCATTTTTATTCTCTTTAATGAGTCAAAAAGGAAAAATACTGAGCACTCTTTTCATTTTTTACAAGTCAGAAAAGAGCTCAAAGGTGACTCGTCCTAGAGGAATGAGTGGTGTAAAGGGTAGCGACTGGTTCTGGCAATGGTGGAACTGCTCAAAACATGTAATGGTCAAGAGGCTGGCTAATAAAACCACTCATCGCTGTGGTTCCTCAGGAAAGGAAAAACAACCAAGTGAAAGCATATGATCGGCCAAAGAGATGGTGGCAATGGAATGAAACAACCAAGGCTCATCTAGCAGAATTTAGCGGATAAAGACGGAAATCACGAGATGTAAATCAGGTATGGGTTCATTTTTACAAAAGATTGAACCATGGAGAACTTTGCTTGGATTCGATTTCATGTTTACACAAGCTTGAAATGAAAAACTATGCTTATTATAAGTTTGCATGCCCCCAGCGTAACGATGCAAATTGAGGTGCATGCCCCCAAAGCTTCATTGCATTCAACGAGGTGGATGGAATGAAGGTTCATTTTCAATATCTTGGAAAGACTCGACTTGGATTTTACGAGATCTTAAACAAAGACTCGATTTGGAAAGGGAGGTGTTTCATTTTTTAATGAGGTTGACACAGTAAAAGAGCTATCCTCATAACCCTTGTCTCATTTTTTAACGAGCTTGACACAAGATTAGGAACTATGCTCGATGACTCCTTGTTTCATTTTTTAACGAGGTTGACACAAGATAAGAACTATCCTCAGACACCTTGTTTCATTTTTTAACAAGGTCGACACAAGATTAGAACTATCCTCAGACACCTTGTTTCGTTTTTTAATGAGGTCGACACAAGATTAGAACTATCCTTGGGACTCCTTGTTTCATTTTTTAACGAGGTCAACACAAGATGAGAACTATCCTCAGACTCCTTGTTTCGTTTTTTAACGAGGTCAGTACAAGAGCAAAACTATCCTCGAAACTTTGTTCATGGGCTAGATGAGGACATGGCTCCCAAGAGGTCTTCGCGGGATGGAAGAGACGCATTCTGGGAGGAATACATGTCATGATTCACCCATGATAGATCAGGTTCCAATGCCCCTAGTACATGATGTATGAGACCATCTGCATGATCATCAGTAGAGGTGGAGATGGAACGGGCAGCCACATAATTGACCTGTGGCAAGGAAGGTACTGCTTGCGAGTAAGAACCAAGAGAGGATGACAACTGTGCAGGAGGCACCGGGGGACTAAAGAACAATAATTGATCTATAGTCACCACTCTTCCATCGTGTGGAAAACAAACCACACGGAAAAGTGAAGAGACAAGGGCCCCCATGGCATAAACATAGTCACGGCCAAGGAGAATACTGAAATCTAAAGCACCTTGGACAATCAGTATGTCTATATAGACGGTTTTGCCTCCCAAAGTAATAGGGAACTTCGGAAGGATCCCTAGTGGTTGACTGGTTCCTCCGTCAAACGCTAACATATTTTGTGCTACCGGCACAAGCTGTGGGGAGCCCAAATCTTGCCAAGTAGTGGAAGGCATAAGACTAACAGATGCACCCTCATCCAAGACAGTGCCAGGTACTGCCTTATCATAGGCATGTACTATAATCTGGAAAGGTACATGGGATGGAAGGCGGCATGTAGTCAAATGACTCCAGTCGAAGGAAACGACTGAACTACTTGGTGGGGGAATCGTATGATTGACCCCCTGCTCTACAGGAACCGAAGAATGACCCTCTTGATCAGCAGGGATAGGAGGGTCACTTTCAGACTCAGGAGAATCTGACAAGACGAGAAGAAGATGAGCATGATGCTCTTCCGAAACAGAGTGATCAATAGGTGGTGAACCCAAGTTGACACTCTCTACGACCAATGGTTGGTCTCGAATAGGCTTAGCACAACCCGGTTCGGAAAGAGGAGGACGGACAAGAGAAGAATCTATGTCAATCTCTTGGTCGATGGGGAGAGGGTCTGAAGAGAGCCTCTGATAACCAATAGGAAGTTGGGGTGAAGAAGCTGTAAGAATTTCCAAGACGACGAAACCTTTATCCATGAGTGGACAAAGGTGAAGGGGATGGTTGCCTTCACATAGCCTACCGGGGAATTGAATCTTCCCTTTCTTCTTACCATTGCCAGTTGATAGGGTAGCATCACCCTGAGCTTCAGAGGACAATGAGGGATGAGACGGATCATGAGACCATACTTCTAAAATCCTAGGAACGCCAAGACAATCACGAAGAAGATGGTCACCCTTGCGCAATTTACAAGGAAACTTAACCTTCCGCGGAAGAGCAGAAGGTGATCCGACCTGGGATGTACTCGAGACAATAGCTGTAAAGGTGACCTTGTGCTTATCATACTTCTTATTCTTCTTCATCTTCATCTTCTTCTTCTTCTTAGTCTCCTGGTTACTAGGTGTGAAACTTCCACCAGGCGAAGGAGGAGAGGAGGAGGAAGAAACAGGGGAAGAAGGCATAGGCTCAACCTTGGAATTATCATGCCAAGATTCAGATGAAGGAGACAGTGGAACAGGAGTCATGACACTCAGGACCACTGAGGTTGAAAACAACCACACAGGAAAACTGATGGTTAACCCACGCAAAGACAATGTTGCCATATACGGAGCATCGACATTTCCGAATGGAGGAAATGGACCAAGATTCCCATCTAGGGGAAAACCTTGGCTAGTAGACTCAGGGAATGTTGCCATCGAGAATGAGCTTGAAAAACACTCTTATTGTTGAGGGATTTTATCCCCTAGGGCTTTTGGGTGGAACCCTAGTAGACTGAAAGTTGTCTAAACTAAGAAACATGCACACACACAACCATTATGCTAGCAAAAGCTAATTCTAAGGTAAGAAGGACATACCTCAGGTCCTACGTTTGGGTAGTTCCTCAAGGGTCCAAACCCTTCACGTCCCTTTCACTCCTTTTCCGTGCAAAAACAACAATTCCAAAGAATGCAACAATATATGGACAAAGATTTATACAAAAATCATCTTTATGTTATACAAGAAAGGAGTTAGTTATGAACTTTTAGACATCCATTCATACATGAAATTCAAACATGAACATCATTAA